>OX421506.1:1184403-1311903 GCA_949126835.1 Anisus vortex | reverse complement strand
ATATACATACAGACATATATACACATATACATACAGACATATATACACATATACACATATACTTACAGACATATATACACATATACATACAGACATATATACACATATACATACAGACATATATACACACATACATACAGACATATATACACACATACATACAGACATATATACACATATACATACAGACATATATACACATATACATACAGACATATATACACATATACATACAGACATATATACACATATACATACAGACATATATACACATATACATACAGACATATATTCACATTTACATACAGACATATATAATATACACACAAATACATACAGACATATATACGCATATACATACAGACATATATACACATATACATACAGACATATATACACATATACATACAGACATATATAATATACACACAAATACATACAGACATATATACACATATACATACAGACATATAAACACACATACATACAGACATATATAATATATACACAAATAGATACAGACATACACAGTGTGTAAGGTCAAGGTAAATGTGGAATACCTATTTTACCAGAGTGTAAAAAAATTAATGACTCAACAGAATACTTTTGTAGACAAGTTTTTTTTCATGGAAGTTTGTTGGAAAGAGAGAAAGAGAGAGAGAGGGGGGGGGGGAGAGGAGAGAGAGATATAAAAGAGGGGTGTGGGCTTTAATTAGTATTTTCCAATAATAAAGAGGGTGGAAGTGGGCTGCTAGAGGTGTTAACTGTTAGAATTGCGATTGTTGTACTTTTTAAATGACCGAGGTACAGGGAATGGGGAGGGGCTTACACCTACACCACCCCCTCCCCACCTATACACTGTACGGTAACCGGAAAAATAATTGTAATGGAAAAGGGGTGAGGGGGTGGGGCAAACATTTCCAGACTGTCTCCATTAACGCCGCAATAAAAAAAAAACATTGCAAAATCTAGAGCTGCAATATGATCTTAGCAAACTGTGGACTGTTTTACTGTAGCTAATAAAGCAAGCGCATAGACTGATGTAGTTACTGCACTCCGTGGAGTTGTCAAGACATATATTATACTTAGACATACATCAGACTCTCTAGGAGACGTAGACAGGGAGAGACAGACAAGGACAGACAAACACGATTAGCTATTATGAAATCTAATGGGTGGAATTTTAAAATTCTACCATTTCAGTTTTTCTTTCTGATATCAATGACAGTTTATGGCAAGAAGAATAAGATTGTTCTTTAATACCCTGACCTCCCGTTGTGACCTCTTGTCTCCCCCCCCCCCAACACCTCTTTTACTTCGTGAAATTCTTTAAGTCACAAAAGGCCGGAACGTATTACAGCAGAAATGTGGGGGGAGGGGGCGTGAAGCGCTAGGATGGTGGTGGCGATGGGGGGTATCATTTGTTTGTAGATCGTCTGCTGTCCCACTGGGAATATTGCCAGGAATATAGAATCTTTGTCAAGGTCTTCAACTGGTGAGGCTTTTGTTGAGGGAGGAAATGGCAACGAGGCGTGTGGCAGAGGGAGGGACGGACATAAGTGGTGTAGAGACAGTTTGAAGTTGTATTAATATTATCAGTTTATAGATTCAATAGAAGACACACTTGAGAACACACAGATACCTACACACAAGCAAATACACACACACAGGCAGGGGCGTTAAACTCTTCAAGAAGTATCAGGTATAGAGCTAGACTGGCCTGAAGTATGCCAACCAAAAGCTTGAAAATTACTTCTTAACCCTTACAGTCCCGGGCGCGTATATAGCGGAACAGAAGGCAGCATAGATAGAAGTAGGTCGGTACTGGAAGGATTAAGATACCGCCATGGCTCAACCTTTATAAATAAACTCATTCTATAGATCTACTCTATACAGTGTAGTGCAGCTTCCCTTGTAAATTAGTCTCATTGGCCCAAACACACCATGGGATTTAGTGTCCAGCAAAACACGGTACCGCCTTTACTTTCCTTCTTGGATGGCTAGCATGGAGGCATGGAGATACAAAGTCCTGATTCTAGACCACAAGGTTCCTGACCATAGATTGTTGGCCAACTAAGCTTTCATCCCTCGTGCCTTTTACTTGCACATATACCAACATCACTACATCAGTTTTTACAATAAAGACCTCACTGTGATCTTATCTCCGTTGTACTTTAAACACTTGATTGTGATCTTATCTCAGTTATAGGTTACATTAAACACATCAGTGTAATCTTATCTCAGTTGTAGGTTACATTAAACACATCAGTGTAATCTTATCTCAATTGTAGGTTACATTAAACACATCAGTGTAATCTTATCTCAGTTGTAGGTTACATTAAACACACCAGTGTAATCTTATCTCAGTTGTAGGTTACATTAAACACATCAGTGTAATCTTATCTCAGTTGTAGGTTACATTAAACACATCAGTGTAATCTTATCTCAGTTGTAGGTTACATTAATCAAATCATTGTAATCTTATATCAGTTGTAGGTTACATTAAACACATGAGTGTAATCTTATCTCAGTTGTAGGTTACATTAAACACATCAGTGTAATCTTATCTCAGTTGTAGGTTACATTAAACACATCAGTGTAATCTTATCTCAGTTGTAGGTTACATTAAACACATCAGTGTAATCTTATCTCAGTTGTAGGTTACATTAAACACATCAGTGTAATCTTATCTCAGTTGTACAATAAACACTTGATTGTGATCTTATGTCAGTTGTAGGTTACATTAAACACATCAGTGTAATCTTATCTCAGTTGTACAATAAACACTTGATTGTGATCTTATGTCAGTTGTAGGTTACATTAAACACATCAGTGTAATCTTATCTCAGTTTTACATTAAACACTTGATTGTAATCTTATCTCAATTGTACATTAAACACTTTATTGTAATCTTATCTCAGTTGTACATTAAACACTTGATTGTGATCTTATCTCAGTTGTAGGCTACATTAAACACATCAGTGTAATATTATCTCAGGTGTACATTAAACACTTGATTGTAATCTTATCTCAATTGTACATTAAACACTTTATTGTAATCTTATCTCAGTTTTACATTAAACACTTGATTATGATCTTATCTCAGTTGTAGGTTACATTAAACACATCAGTGTAATCTTATCTCAGTTGTAGGTTACATTAAACACATTAGTGTAATCTTATCTCAGTTGTAGGCTACATTAAACACATCAGTGTAATATTATCTCAGTTGTAGCCTACATTAAACACTTGATTGTAATCTTATCTCAGTTGTAGCCTACATTAAAAACTTGGTTGTGATCTTATCTCAGTTGTACATTTTGACCGGCTATTATTATATTGTGCTGCCCTCTAAACCGAAACGAACTTTCTCCAAGAAACTATCCAAATGCCACAGAGGTCATGTCTTATCGCTGTAGACTTTAGAAATTCCCGCAGCCGTCATTCCCGGCCTTATCGACGCAGCCGTCGTTCCCGGCCTTATCAGAGCAGCCGTATGTACAATCGAGAAAAGAACTTGGTGTGTCATTTCCAAAAACCGTCTGTCGTACTTTGACCGCAGACACCCGATACCATTTGTCTTTCCCCGCCCCGCCCCCTTATTTTCCACAAAGTTGATACCGTGACGTCGATACGATACCTTTGAGATACTTGTATGTATTATCAGTGGCCTGGATACTGGATGAGATGGTACAGAGGGAACGATGGTTCTACTTCTCTACAGAGTCTGTGAGTACTTGTGTGTGACGTAGGTGGTGAGCAAGAGTACAATATATCCCATAATATATTTTTGGATGATTGAGCCACGAGATTCCTACGTTATCTTTCGTGTCCCGTGTGACAAGAGTCTAGATATAGATCCACCTGTAGATAGATATAGATACACATAGAGATATAGATCCACCTGTAGATAGATATAGATACACATAGAGATATAGATCCACCTGTAGATATATATAGATACACTTAGAGATATAAATCGAAAAGCAGATATAGATACACGTAGAGATATAGATCGACCAGCAGATATAAATACACATAGAGATATAGATCGACCAGCAGATATAAATACACATAGAGATATAGATTGACCAGCAGATATAAATACACATAGAGATATAGATTGACCAGCAGATATAAATACACATAGAGATATAGATCGACCAGCAGATATAAATACACATAGAGATATAGATCGACCAGCAGATATAGATACACATAGAGATATAGATTGACCAGCAGATATAAATACACATAGAGATATAGATTGACCAGCAGATATAAATACACATAGAGATATAGATTGACCAGCAGATATAAATACACATAGAGATATAGATCGACCAGCAGATATAAATACACATAGAGATATAGATTGACCAGCAGATATAAATACACATAGAGATATAGATTGACCAGCAGATATAAATACACATAGAGATATAGATCGACCAGCAGATATAAATACACATAGAGATATAGATTGACCAGCAGATATAAATACACATAGAGATATAGATTGACCAGCAGATATAAATACACATAGAGATATAGATTGACCAGCAGATATAAATACACATAGAGATATAGATCGACCAGCAGATATAAATACACATAGAGATATAGATTGACCAGCAGATATAAATACACATAGAGATATAGATCGACCAGCAGATATAAATACACATAGAGATATAGATCGACCAGCAGATATAGATACACATAGAGATATAGATCAACCAGCAGATATAGATATTCCTAGAGGGAAGAATTTTTGAAAGCCATGATTAAATTATTTGCAGATGACACAAGATCTTTACAAGATCTTCCAAACTGACCATTCTGCTAGTGCTGTAACTGTTTTGACTGTCGGGGAGTGTTGTCCGATGGGGAAATCTAATGATAAGACAGAGGCGATTCTGACTGTCTGAAGCCATTCTGCATGAAAGTTGATGTCTCTTAATATCAGATAAAGTAGACTCTATTAGCATGACAAACAGGAATGTGAGTGAAATGACGTCATGTCTGTTCAGTGTAAGAAGGAAGTGGAAACGAAAGATAAATCTGTTTGTACTTTTTTGGCTTTTCGTTTGTTTGTTTGTTTGTTAACTAGATCTATATTTAGAATGTAAAATACATTTGTAAGCAGAAATATATTTTTTATGGATTCGATAAATGCATGTGTAGAGGGGGGGGGGGGGGGGGGTAGGGGGTTAGGGAGGTTCTGTAGTTGGCTTTAAACACATTATATTTGAAAAATTGGGATATGCATGGCCCTCCCTCTCTTACTCGCTCGCCCTCTCTCTCTCACGCTATCACTCCCTCTTTAACTCTCTCTCAGTTTCTATCTCACCTTCTCTCTCAATCGTTTCCCCCCCTCTCTCTCTCTCTTTCTCTCATTTACTCACTCATTATCTATCCCACTCGTTCACTTTTTTTCAATCTCTCCCTCTGTTCCTCTTCCACACTCTCCTCTATCTTTCACCCCCCTCTCTCTCTCTCTATTTGTCACACACATTCTCTGACATTCACCCTCTATCTGACTGACTGTGAAAGAAGTTCAACTATTGTATATCCAATAGTCTACTTTCTATATGTCAGAGATTTGCTCTACTGTGAAGAAATACTGGTAGTTGTTCCACGCCATCTATGTGTGTGGGGGGGGGGGGGCTGGAGGCTTTGGCGCTGGGTGGCGCTGGGTGGCGCTGGGTGGCGCTGGGTGGCGCTGGGTGGCGCTGGGTGGCGTGCATGAAATGTCTTTCTTTTGATACATTTTGTAAAGTCATAATCATTAAGGAGTCAGGGATAACATGATGGAGTAAGGTGGGGGTGGGGGTGTAGAGGGGGTGGGGGGGCAAGGCAATGGGGAAGTAATCCGACACGTCACAGCTGTTAGAGATTATAAAACATCTCGTGAGCAGTGGGGACAAAGAAAGTAAAGCATGAGCTGCGCCCCCTCCCTCACCCACCCACCGTGCACCTGTCTTACGTTGGTAAATGTGATTGTGTTGTGTGGATGGAAACGCCACTGAATCTCACAATGTGTTTCTCAACTCAATGACGTCTCAACTTGACCTTGGGGTGGGGAGACTAGCTCTATTCGAGCTCAATGTTCCCTCGCCCCTGACTCGTACGTACAGTTTTCATTTTATGCCCTCGCTATTTCAATTGGTTCGTAGAGAAATTCCGCTATTGCTGACCATTGTCCACTGACCACTGACCACTGACCACTGACCACTTGTTCACTGACATACCAACCACCATTTCTGCCTCTGGTGTTAGGAGTATTTTGTTTAAAAAAAACAAGACTTCCTGTACCGTGTCCAGAACTGACCCGTTTATTCATGATCACGTAACGACTGGCATTCACTGGGCGCAAAGTTGACCCTCCAGAATAGGTCACGCCAATTAACCTTTATACACAATAGAAATATAGATATAGAATACAGAACGAGAGTCTGGGGTGGGGATCTACTTATATTGATATAGAATACAGAACGAGAGTCTGGGGTGGGGATCTACTTATATTGATATAGAATACAGAACGAGACACTGGGGTGGGGATCTACTTATATTGATATAGAATACAGAACGAGACACTGGGGTGGGGATCTACTTATATTGATATAGAATACAGAACGAGAGTCTGGGGTGGGGATCTACTTATATTGATATAGAATACAGAACGAGAGTCTGGGGTGGGGATCTACTTATATTGATATAGAATACAGAACGAAACACTGGGGTGGGGATCTACTTATATTGATATAGAATACAGAACGAGAGTCTGGGGTGGGGACACCTTTATACACAACAGAAATATAGATATAGAATACAGAACGAGACACTGGGGTGGGGATCTACTTATATTGATATAGAATACAGAACGAGAGTCTGGGGTGGGGATCTACTTATATTGATATAGAATACAGAACGAGAGTCTGGGGTGGGGATCTACTTATATTGATATAGAATACAGAACGAGAGTCTGGGGTGGGGACACCTTTATACACAACAGAAATATAGATATAGAATACAGAACGAGACACTGGGGTGGGGATCTACTTATATTGATATAGAATACATTACGAGAGTCTGGAGTGGTGACCTACTTATATTGATATAGAATACAGAACGAGAGTCTGCGGTGGTGACCTACTTATATTGATATAGAATACAGAACGAGAGTCTGGGGTGGTGACCTACATATCTCTAAACTTAAAACATCAACAAAAAATAAGTTTTATTATAACCAATCGTAAACTTTCATGATCATCCTATAATTAACTAAATTAAGATTTTCTGTGAAAACTAGGATCAGATATTTTCTTTCACATATGCGACTTTTGCTTTGTATCGTTTGTGAATATGTAATGTAAACTATGTGTAATGTAGGCCTAAACTATGTGTAATGTAAACTACATGTAATGTAAACTATGTGTAATGTAAACTATGTGTAATGTAAACTATGTGTAATGTAAACTACATGTAATGTAAACTATGTGTAATGTAAACTATGTGTAATGTAAACTATGTGTAATGTAAACTATGTGTAATGTAAACTATGTGTAATGTAAACTACATGTAATGTAAACTATGTGTAATGTATACTATGTGTAATGTAAATAAAGTTTGTTGGTCTGAAGATATAATTAGAATGTTGTTTGTTAAATAAAGTTTGTTGGTCTGAAGATATAATTAGAATGTTGTTTGTTAAATAAAATTTGTTGGTCTGAAGATATAATTAGAATGTTGTTTGTGAAGTAAAGTTTGTTGGTCTGAAGATATAATTAGGATGTTGTTTGCTAAATAAAGTTTGTTGGTCTGAAGATATAATTAGAATGTTGTTTGTTAAATAAAGTTTGTTGGTCTGAAGATATAATTAGAATGTTGTTTGTTAAATAAAATTTGTTGGTCTGAAGATATAATTAGAATGTTGTTTGTGAAGTAAAGTTTGTTTGTCTGAAGATATAATTATAATGTTGTTTGTGAAGTAAAGTTTGTTGGTCTAAAGATATAATTAGAATGTTGTTTGTGAAAAAAAATTTGTTGGTCTGAAGATGTAATTAGAATGTTGTTTGTGAAATAAAGTTTGTTGGTCTAATCAAGTTTTGTTTTACATAATTATACTAATTAGTGATAAAGGCGAAATGCATTGCATCAGCCACACTACTCCATCGTACAAACAAATAGTGAGTTCAACTCTACCGGTCTGTTTGGGGTAAATACCTTTTAAATACTAGCTGGAGAGAGAAATAAAGAGAAACAGAGACAGATAGAGAAATGGATTTGAAAAGAAAAGAGAGAGAGAGAGAGAGGAGAGAGAGAGAGAGAGAGAGAGAGAGAGAGAGAGAGAGAGAGAGAGAGAGAGAGATAGAGAGAGTAGTCGAGAAAGATAAACGGCTAATCAGAAACGTCTAGAATCTGCTTGATTCTAATTTTAGAAACAGTGAATCCAAAATAAAACTTTTAAATAGTTTTAAAACAAAAAAACAAGTTACAAACAAGTTGGCTCCGACCTTACTACTACAGGTAGCTTCTTCATCTCCGACCTTAGCTGAACCATGCACAGAAGTAATATATTTATCTTTGCCTTTTCTTCTTTTCAAATAAAATAATCTATTTCTATTTCTGTAATGAAGATGTATTCCTTCCCAGGGATGTAATACAGATAACTTCAACACCATTGAAGACAATATTTGTGTTTGTGTGATATTTAGGCTATAGGCCTAGTTGTATGTGGCCAGGGTGTGTAGGTGTTGCAAGTATGTATAGGTGTGGCAAGGGTGTGTAGGTGTTGCCAGTATGTATAGGTGTGACGAGGGTGTGTAGGTGTTGCCAGTATGTATAGGTGTGGCGAGGGTGTGTAGGTGTTGCGAGTATGTATAGGTGTGACGAGGGTGTGTAGGTGTTGCCAGTATGTATAGGTGTGGCGAGGAGGTGTAGGTGTTGCCAGTATGTATAGGTGTGGCGAGGGTGTGTAGGTGTTGCAAGTATGTATAGGTGTTGCGAGGGTGTGTAGGTGTTGCCAGTATGTATAGGTGTGACGAGGGTGTGTAGGTGTTGCCAGTATGTATAGGTGTGACGAGGGTGTGTAGGTGTTGCCAGTATGTATAGGTGTGACGAGGGTGTGTAGGTGTTGCGAGGGTGTGTAGGTGTTGCCAGTATGTATAGGTGTGACGAGGGTGTGTAGGTGTTGCCAGTGTGTATAGGTGTTGCGAGGGTGTGTAGGTGTTGCCAGTATGTATAGGTGCGACGAGGGTGTGTAGGTGTTGCCAGTATGTATAGGTGTGACGAGGGTGTGTAGGTGTTGCCAGTATGTATAGGTGTGACGAGGGTGTGTAGGTGTTGCCAGTATGTATAGGTGTGGCGAGGGTGTGTAGGTGTTGCCAGTATGTATAGGTGTGGCGAGGGTGTGTAGGTGTTGCCAGTATGTATAGGTGTAACGAGGGTGTGTAGGTGTTGCCAGTATGTATAGGTGTAACGAGGGTGTGTAGGTGTTGCCAGTATGTATAGGTGTAACGAGGGTGTGTAGGTGTTTCCAGTATGTATAGGTGTGACGAGGGTGTGTAGGTGTTGCCAGTATGTATAGGTGTGACGAGGGTGTGTAGGTGTTGCCAGTATGTATAGGTGTGGCGAGGGTGTGTAGGTGTTGCGAGGGTGTGTAGGTGTTGCCAGTATGTATAGGTGTGACGAGGGTGTGTAGGTGTTGCCAGTATGTATAGGTGTTGCGAGGGTGTGTAGGTGTTGCCAGTATGTATAGGTGTGACGAGGGTGTGTAGGTGTTGCCAGTATGTATAGGTGTGACGAGGGTGTGTAGGTGTTGCCAGTATGTATAGGTGTGACGAGGGTGTGTAGGTGTTGCCAGTATGTATAGGTGTGGCGAGGGTGTGTAGGTGTTGCCAGTATGTATAGGTGTGGCGAGGGTGTGTAGGTGTTGCCAGTATGTATAGGTGTAACGAGGGTGTGTAGGTGTTGCCAGTATGTATAGGTGTAACGAGGGTGTGTAGGTGTTGCCAGTATGTATAGGTGTAACGAGGGTGTGTAGGTGTTGCCAGTATGTATAGGTGTAACGAGGGTGTGTAGGTGTTGCCAGTATGTATAGGTGTGGCGAGGGTGTATAGGTGTTGCAAGTATGTATAGGTGTGGCCAGGGTGTGTAGGTGTTGCCAGTATGTATAGGTGTGGCCAGTATGTATAGGTGTTGCCAGTATGTATAGGTGTGGCGAGGGTTTGTAGGTGTTGCCAGTATGTATAGGTGTGGCCAGGGTGTATAGGTGTTGCCAGTATGTATAGGTGTGGCGAGGGTGTGTAGGTGTTGCCAGTATGTACAGGTGTGGCGAGGGTGTGTAGGTGTTGCCAGTATGTATAGGTGTGACGAGGGTGTGTAGGTGTTGCCAGTATGTATAGGTGTGGCCAGTATGTATAGGTGTTGCCAGTATGTATAGGTGTGGCGAGGGTGTGTAGGTGTTGCCAGTATGTATAGGTGTGACGAGGGTGTGTAGGTGTTGCCAGTATGTATAGGTGTGGCGAGGGTGTGTAGGTGTTGCCAGTATGTATAGGTGTGGCGAGGGTGTGTAGGTGTTGCCAGTATGTATAGGTGTGGCCAGTATGTATAGGTGTTGCCAGTATGTATAGGTGTGACGAGGGTGTGTAGGTGTGACGAGGGTGTGTAGGTGTTGCCAGTATGTATAGGTGTGACGAGGGTGTGTAGGTGTTGCCAGTATGTATAGGTGTGGCGAGGGTGTGTAGGTGTTGCCAGTATGTATAGGTGTGGCGAGGGTGTGTAGGTGTTGCCAGTATGTATAGGTGTGACGAGGGTGTGTAGGTGTTGCCAGTATGTATAGGTGTGACGAGGGTGTGTAGGTGTTGCCAGTATGTATAGGTGTGGCGAGGGTGTGTAGGTGTTGCCAGTATGTATAGGTGTGACGAGGGTGTGTAGGTGTTGCCAGTATGTATAGGTGTGGCCAGTATGTATAGGTGTTGCCAGTATGTATAGGTGTGACGAGGGTGTGTAGGTGTTGCCAGTATGTATAGGTGTGGCCAGTATGTATAGGTGTTGCCAGTATGTATAGGTGTTGCCAGTATGTATAGGTGTGACGAGGGTGTGTAGGTGTTGCCAGTATGTATAGGTGTGGCCAGTATGTATAGGTGTTGCCAGTATGTATAGGTGTGGCGAGGGTGTGTAGGTGTTGCCAGTATGTATAGGTGTGACGAGGGTGTGTAGGTGTTGCCAGTATGTATAGGTGTGGCGAGGGTGTGTAGGTGTTGCCAGTATGTATAGGTGTGACGAGGGTGTGTAGGTGTTGCCAGTATGTATAGGTGTGGCGAGGGTGTGTAGGTGTTGCCAGTATGTATAGGTGTGACGAGGGTGTGTAGGTGTTGCAAGTATGTATAGGTGTTGCGAGTGTGTAAATGTATGGACGGACACAAGCGAGACAACTTTTCTTTCTATGTTTCAAGGCGAGACATATAAATATTATTTTTGTGGTAGCTTTGTCACTGTTTCACTTGAAAAAATAACAATTATCGCCATAGAATATAAATCCTGAAGAATATAGAACATACAGGATATAGAATCTACAGAATATAGAACATACAGATTATAGAACATACAGAGTATAGAACATATATAATATAGATAATTAAGAATTTAGAACATACAGAATATATAACATACATACTATAGAACATACAGAATATAGAACATACAGAATATAGATCATTAAGAATATATATATATAAGAATACAGAACATAGAGAATATATAATATACAAAATATAGATCATACAGAATATAGATAAGCACTATAAAATATTTGCATAGAAAATATAGATCTTGTAGAAATATATAATTGGCAATCCCTTAAAAAAAACGCATTTATTCTCGAGAAAATATCTTAAATTTAATTTACAAAAATCCATGTTGGCTGTATGTAACATCCATTTTGAATTTTGCCTATCAATTGTGTAATCTTAAAGTTGTGTGAAAAATAATAAAAAATGTATTTATGATAGATACAGCAACAGACATTTTTGCTTATATAAAAGTTGAACAGTCTATTAGTCTATATAATATTTACAATTATGTAGTATTATGTATGCTATGTATGTATTATGTAATCACCTTTATGCGAGAACAAATGCATATAAGTACTCTTTCTTCCCGAGTAGCATCCAGGCATGGAAAGGAATGGGTTGCCTCATCATTTAAAACACTCATAGAAATGCAGGACTAAACCGCGCATGAGCGTAGGACGCAGTAATCTTCTTTATAGAAATATTAGAAAGTTTTTAAAGAGCATATGTAATGTATCAAAGGTGTGAATATTGGGTGCGAATGGAGCCACCTATATGGAGCCACCCCAGCTGGAGCCACCCTACATGGAGCCACCCTACTTGGAGCCACCCTACATGGAGCCATCCCACCTGGAGCCACCTTACATGGAGCTACCCTACATGGAGCCACTTTACATGGAGCCACCCTACATGGAGCCACCCTACATGCGGCCACCCTATATTAAGCCACCCTACATGGAGCCACCCTACATTAGGTCAACCTACATGGAGCCACCATACATGGAGCCACCATACATGGAGCCAACCTACATTAAGTCACTCTACATGGAGCTACCATACATGGAGTCACCCTACCCGGAGCCACCCTACATGCAGACACCCTAAAAGGAGCCACCCTACATGGAGCCACCCTACATGCAGCCACCCTACATGGAGCCGCTCTACATGGAGCCACCCTACATGGGGCCACCCTACAAGGAGCCAACCTACATGGGGCCACCCTACATGGAGCCACCCTACATGGAGCCACCCTACATGGAGCCACCCTACATGGAGCCACCCTATATAGAGCCACCCTACACGGAGCCACCCTACATGGAGCCACCCCACATGGAGCCACCCTACATGAGCCACCCTACATGGAGCCACCCTACATGGAGCCACCCTACATGGAGCCACCCTATATAGAGCCACCCTACACGGAGCCACCCTACATGGAGCCACCCCACATGGAGCCACCCTACATGAGCCACCCTACATGGAGCCACCCTACGTTTTTCTCAAAGTTGATGTTTGTGAAGGGGGGGGGGGGGGAGATACTTTGTCTCGCTCCACATTCTTTGACTGTTTTGGCGCCCAAAAAAACAAAAACAAATACATAGAGTCTAAGCCTACATAAAGTGATTTTTCGGTTATTTCCAACAAGGCCAACAGAAAAAAAAAGCTTAACTCTTAAAAAACAAATTTGAAAAATGTGGAGAAAGGCGAAGAAAAAGCTGCAATGAGGAAAAAAAAAAGGTCAAGTAAGAAGCGATGTGATGGTGATGTGATGGTGTTGTATTACAATTTTCTTTCTCAGCGATTCAAGAAGTCGTAAAATATAGGACATAGAAGTCGTAAACTGTAGAAGATTTATTTTCCCATGACATAACTCACATGTCCCTCCCACCCCCTCTCTTCCTTTACGCCCTCAACCATATCCTCCCTGAGTGTCCTAGATTACATAATCTACTTCACACCAAACAACCTCGTAGAAAATACAAAATGTGCAAGGCCAGACGTTCAATCTTTGTTTATAAATCTGGAACTTTTTAAATAAAACAAAACAAAAAGTTTTTAAAAGCCATCTGATTGGTTGAAATAAATTGTTCACTTATATTGGCATTGACAACCACGGGGGATTTGGGGAAATGATTGTGTGTGTGAGGGGGGTGAAGGGGAGGGGATTCTGTGTGTGGGGGGGGGGAGGGGGTGATTCTGTGTGGGGGGGGGAGTGGGTGAAGGGGAGGTGATTCTGTGTGTGTGTGTGTGTGGGGGGTGAAGTTGTGTGAGTTGGAAAATACATCGAAGACAACAAGATGAGTTGATTTTTCACTTGACTTTGTGTGAGGGGGTGAAGTGGCTTAATGTTTGATTTACATTCCGAAGGTGTCTGATTTATAACCCGAGTTAAATCCTTGGGGAATTTTCTGGTCTGGATCCCCCCGCCCCCTCCCCTGAAAAAAAAATCAGTTTCCGAGCCCCCGGCCCACACACTCCACGTCCGACAATATGATTCTGGTGGAATAGCAAGATGTCAATGATTTAAATTATTAAAATAGTGTATTTATTAATACATGTTTGTTACAGGCATATTACAAACTCTTATTGTATTATACTTATACCGAATAAAAAAAAACATTTGTAGGCCACACAGTTCCATTGTACATTCTGGTGGCCACACAGTTCCATTGTACATTCTGGTGGCCACACAGTTCCATTGTACATTCTGGTGGCCACACAGTTCCATTGTACATTTTGTAGGCCACACAGTTCCATTGTACATTTTGGTGGCCACACAGTTCCATTGTACATTTTGGTGGCCACACAGTTGTTCCATTGTACATTTTGTAGGCCACACAGTTCCATTGTACATTCTGGTGGCCACACAGTTCCATTGTACATTCTGGTGGCCACACAGTTCCATTGTACATTTTGTAGGCCACACAGTTCCATTGTACATTTTGGTGGCCACACAGTTGTTCCATTGTACATTTTGTAGGCCACACAGTTCCATTGTACATTCTGGTGGCCACACAGTTCCATTGTACATTCTGGTGGCCACACAGTTCCATTGTACATTTTGTAGGCCACACAGTTCCATTGTACATTTTGGTGGCCACACAGTTGTTCCATTGTACATTTTGGTGGCCACACAGTTGTTCCATTGTACATTTTGGTGGCCACACAGTTGTTCCATTGTACATTTTGGTGGCCACACAGTTGTTCCATTGTACATTTCATGTTTACAAAGATCATGGCAACACAAAAATATTTTGTTGTAATCAGGATTTTAGAAAAGACATTTTAAATGCACGCATTAATGTCATTAAAGTCAAATTTTAAAATCCAATGAATTAAACTTTATCCGAGCCAGGGCAGTCTTTTCTACATACTAACAAAATGTTCACTCTTAATAAACGTTTATTAAAAAAGTAATGTTCTAAGTAAAGTTTTTAGTATTTAGACTTAATAATTACTATCAGATTCACTTGTTCGTATTTTTATTGTCCACCAATTTAAACTTGGACTTGAATGATAAACGTTGGCGCTAAACGAGCAGGTGTATTTTATTTATGAAGACAGTGCCAGATATTAAAACACTAAATGAAATGGTGTAATGGTATTCATTAGTCATTCATGGGGGCAGTGCTAGAGTTTCTCTACAGCCTTACAGTCATTCATGGGGGCAGTGCTAGAGTTTCTCTACAGCCTTACAGTCATTCATGAGGGCAGTGCTAGAGTTTCTCTACAGCCTTACAGTCATTCATGAGGGCAGTGCTAGAGTTTCTCTACAGCCTTACAGTCATTCATGGGGGCAGTGCTAGAGTTTCTCTACAGCCTTACAGTCATTCATGAGGGCAGTGCTAGAGTTTCTCTACAGCCTTACAGTCATTCATGAGGGCAGTGCTAGAGTTTCTCTACAGCCTTACAGTCATTCATGAGGGCAGTGCTAGAGTTTCTCTACAGCCTTACAGTCATTCATGAGGGCAGTGCTAGAGTTTCTCTACAGCCTTACAGTCATTCATGAGGGCAGTGCTAGAGTTTCTCTACAGCCTTACAGTCATTCATGAGGGCAGTGCTAGAGTTTCTCTACAGCCTTACAGTCATTCATGAGGGCAGTGCTAGAGTTTCTCTACAGCCTTACAGTCATTCATGAGGGCAGTGCTAGAGTTTCTCTACAGCCTTACAGTCATTCATGAGGGCAGTGCTAGAGTTTCTCTACAGCCTTACAGTCATTCATGAGGGCAGTGCTAGAGTTTCTCTACAGCCTTACAGTCATTCATGAGGGCAGTGCTAGAGTTTCTCTACAGCCTTACAGTCATTCATGAGGGCAGTGCTAGAGTTTCTCTACAGCCTTACAGTCATTCATGGGGGCAGTGCTAGAGTTTCTCTACAGCCGTCTGCTTGTCTGAACTCTTCACGTACTATTGTAATTGTTTGACACTGTATACAGTTACTAACAACGTCTTCTTCAACCACAAGCAACACAATTAGCATCACGTGACTGGTTTCAACCAGGCGGCCATGTTGAAAACTAATCCACTTGCCAGAGATGTTCATGGCGGACAGAGATGTTCATGGCGGACAGAGATCTTGACTTGCTGATGAAACATTTTTTTTAAATACAAATATTTTGGTGAAACTTCTTTTTAAAAAACTAGGTCAATGCGCTGGCACATTTTTCACTACCAGCCGTATATAGTAATATTGTCTAGAACAGGGGTAGGCAACATTTTAACACTAGTGTGCCAAAGTATGATTCCAAATTCATTCAGCGTGCCAACAGCCTAAAAGTCATCCTGCTTTAGGACATACTTTCTTATAGAGGTGCCTTTTCATGGTTCATCCACGTGCCATTGAAAATTGACATGTGTGCCAGGTTTGCATCGCGTGTCGTAGGTTGCCTGCCCCTGGTCTAGAACACATCCATATTCATTGAATATAGATTAATAATTTAGAGAAACATACATACATAACACATACATACATAACACATACATACATAACACATACATACATAATACATACAAACAAACTAACATATAAACATCGAGTTGATTTGTTGGAGTGAGGCTTGAAATTTGACACCTTACCATCCTGTAGGTCTACACAAATCCTGTTTGTACTTGTCACCTGTAGGTCAATACAAATCCAGTTTGTTTTGTTACATTACCCTCCTGTAGGTCTACACAAATCCAATTTGTACTTGTCACCTGTAGGTCAACACAAATCCAGTTTGTTTTGTTACATTACCCTCCTGTAGGTCTACACAAATCCAGTTTGTCTTGTCACATTACCCTCCTGTAGGTCTACACAAATTCAGTTTGTCTTGTCACATAACCAACCTGTAGGTCTACACTAATCCAGTTTGTCTTGTCACATTACCCTCCTGTAGGTCTACATAAATCCAGTTTGTCTTGTCACATTACCCTTCTGTAGGTCTACACAAATCCAGTTTGTACTTGTGACCTGTAGGTCTACACAAATCCAGTTTGTCTTGTTACATTACCCTCCTGTAGGTCTACACAAATCCAGTTTAGCTTGTCACATTACCCTCCTGTAGGTGTACACAAATCCAGTTTGTCTTGTCACATTACCCTCCTGTAGGTCTACACAAATCCAGTTTGTCTTGTCACATTACCCTCCTGTAGGTGTACACAAATCCAGTTTGTCTTGTCACATTACCCTCCTGTAGGTGTACACAAATCCAGTTTGTCTTGTCACATTACCCTCCTGTAGGTCGACAGAAATCCAGTTTGTACTTGTCACCTGTAGGTCTACACAAATCCAGTTTGTCTTGTCACATTACCCTCCTCTAGGTCTACACAAATTCAGTTTGTCTTGTCACATTACCCTCCTCTAGGTCTACACAAATTCAGTTTGTCTTGTCACATTACCCTCCTGAAGGTCAACACAAATCCAGTTTGTCTTGTCACATTACCCTCCTCTAGGTCTACACAAATTCAGTTTGTCTTGTCACATTACCCTCCTGTAGGTCAACACAAATCCAGTTTGTCTTGTCACATTACCCTCCTGTAGGTCGACAGAAATCCAATTTGTTCTTGTCACCTGTAGGTCTACACAAATCCAGTTTGTCTTGTCACATTACCCTCCTGTAGGTCGACAGAAATCCAGTTTGTACTTGTCACCTGTAGGTCTACACAAATCCAGTTTGTCTTGTCACATTACCCTCCTCTAGGTCTACACAAATCCAGTTTGTCTTGTCACATTACCCTCCTGTAGGTCGACAGAAATCCAGTTTGTACTTGTCACCTGTAGGTCTACACAAATCCAGTTTGTCTTGTCACATTACCCTCCTCTAGGTCTACACAAATCCAGTTTGTCTTGTCACATTACCCTCCTGTAGGTCGACAGAAATCCAGTTTGTACTTGTCACCTGTAGGTCTACACAAATCCAGTTTGTCTTGTCACATTACCCTCCTCTAGGTCTACACAAATCCAGTTTGTCTTGTCACATTACCCTCCTGTAGGTCGACAGAAATCCAGTTTGTACTTGTCACCTGTAGGTCTACACAAATCCAGTTTGTCTTGTTACATTACCCTCCTCTAGGTCTACACAAATCCAGTTTGTCTTGTTACATTACCCTCCTCTAGGTCTACACAATTTCAGTTTAGTACTTAGTGAGCCGAAAAAAAAAACAGCATGAAAACCAATACCCGGTAGTTGTTGATTCTAGGGCCCACATTAGTTGTTACCTCTGACTCAAACAGCACATAGCTCTACCTTTTCTCAGGCGACGCCTCTTGTTATTAGTTGTTTTTTTTTTAGTTGTTGTGTTTTGCACATTATCAAGCCAAGTCTCTCACACACACACTCACACATACACACATATGCTTCTACGTAGTAGAACTGTTGTGTCAGCTGTAACTGTTGATCATTTGATGTTGCCTGGGGGTGGGGGTTGGGGGTTGGGGGGGGGGGTTCAGAACATCTGGAGCGAGTAACAGACTTTTTTGTCTTCTTTTTTTCTTTTCTCCTTCTCTTCGCTCCGTTACATAACTGGTAACTGGTACGCGCCGGCTGTTCACCGGCAGACACAAGAAGAATGTCCGCGGTATTGACTTGAAAGACGAAAGATCTCGCCTAAAGCAAAAGATCCTCAGCAGGTTGTATTCGATCACCAGCAGGTTGTATTAAATCAACTGCAGGTTGTATTCGATTACCAGAAGGTTGTATTCAATCGCCTGCAGGTTCTATTCGATTACCAGCAGGTTGTATTCGATTATCAGCAGATTATATTCTATTTTTAGAAAATTATATTCATTTATCAGCAGGTTGTATTCGATTACCAGAAGATTGTATTCAATTATCAGCAGGTTGCATTCGATTATCAGCAGGTTGTATTCAATTACCAGAAGGTTGTAATCGATTATCAGCAAGTTGTATTCGATCACCAACAGATTGTATTCGATTACCGATCATTTAGGATATTTAAAGATACCGGACGATCTCTCCGACTATATAATCCAGGGTGTAACGATATAAATGGGTTGATGGAGGGGGGAGGGAGGGTCACACCTAGATCCTATCGTTGTATTAGCCAACCCAGAAAGAGAACAGTCTCCGCACTCACATGCACTAAGCTGCTTCTCACCACCAGCGGATACTCTAAATGGGAGCGTATCGGTGGTTTACATACTTCACGAGCTTTTACGCACACCGGCACATACGTGTATCATATTACCGGAAGGCTGCCCTTCTTGTTTTATCTCATGTTTCTTATCCCATCTCTCTATCCTTCTGTCTCGCCTTCTCTCTATTCTTCTCTCTATCCATCTCTCTATCATTCTCTCTCTCCTTCTCTCTACCCTTCTTCTATCCTTCTCTCTATTCTTCTCTCTCTCCTTCTCTCTCTCCTTCTCTCTATCATTCTCTCTATTCTTCTCTCTATCCTTCTTTCTATCCTTCTCTCTATTCTTCTCTCTATCATTCTCTCTATCCTTCTCTCTATCCTTCTCTCTATTCTTATCTCTATCCTTCTCTCTATCATTCTCTCTCTCCTTCTCTCTACCCTTCTTTCTATCCTTCTCTCTATTCTTCTCTCTATCATTCTCTCTATCCTTCTCTCTATTCTTCTCTCTATCATTCTCTCTCTCCTTCTCTCTATTATTCTATATCTCCTTCTCTCTATCATTCTCTCTCTCCTTCTCTCTATCCTTCTTTCTATCCTTCTCTCTATTCTTCTCTCCATCCTTCTCTCTATCCTTCTCTCTATTCTTCTCTCTATCATTCTCTCTATTCTTCTCTCTATCCTTCTTTCTATCATTCTCTCTATTCTTCTCTTTATCATTCTCTCTATTCTTCTCTCGATCATTCTCTCTATTCTTCTCTCAATCATTCTCTCTATTCTTCTCTCTATCCTTCTTTCTTTCCTTCTCTCTATTCTTCTCTCTATCCTTCTCTCTATCATGATCTCTCTCCTTCTCGCTACCCTTCTTTCTATCCTTCTCTCTATTCTTCTCTCTATCATTCTCTATATCCTTCTCTCTACCCTTCTCTCTATCCTTCTCTCTATCCTTCTCTCTATCCTTCTCTCTATTCTTCTCTCTATCATTCTCTCTCTCCTTCTCTCTATTATTCTCTCTCTCCTTCTCTCTCTCCTTCTCTCTATCATTCTCTCTCTCCTTCTCTATATCCTTCTTTCTATCCTTCTCTCTATTCTTCTCTCTATCATTCTCTCTATTCTTCTCTCTATCCTTCTTTCTATCATTCTCTCTATTCTTCTCCCGATCATTCTCTCTATTATTCTCTCAAGCATTCTCTCTATTCTTCTCTCTATCCATCTTTCTTTCCTTCTCTCTATTCTTCTCTCTATCCTTCTCTCTATCATTCTCTCTCTCCTTCTCTCTATCCTTCTTTCTATCATTCTTTCTATCCTTCTCTCTATTCTTCTCTCTATCATTCTCTCTCTCCTTCTCTCTATCCTTCTTTCTTTCCTTCTCTCTATTCTTCTCTATATCCTTCTCTCTATCATTCTCTCTCTCCTTCTCTCTATCCTTCTTTCTATCCTTCTCTCTATTCTTCTCTCGATCCTTCTCTCTATCATTATCTCTATCATTCATTCTCTCCTCTCTCTCCTTCTCTCTTTCATTTTCTCTATCCTTTTCTCTATCCTTCTTTCTCTCCTTGTCTCTCTCCTCTCTCTCCTTCTCTCTACCCTTCTCTCTCTCCTTCTCTCTATCCTTCTCTCTATCATTCTCTCTATCATTCTATCTCTCCTTGTCTCTCTGCTCTCTCTCCTTCTCTCTATCCTTCTCTCCGTCCTTCTCTCTATCATTCTCTCTCTCCTTCTCTATATCCTTTTCTCTATCGTTCTCTCTATCCTTCTCTCTATCCTTCTCTCTATCCTTCTCTCTATTCTTCTCTCTATCCTTCTCTCTATCCTTCTCTCTACCCTTCTTTCTATCCTTCTCTCTATTCTTCTCTCTATCATTCTCTCTATCCTTCTCTCTATCCTTCTCTCTATCATTCTCTCTTTCCTTCTCTCTATTATTCTCTCTCTCCTTCTCTCTCTCCTTCTCTCTATCATTCTCTCTCTCATTTTCTCTATCCTTCTTTCTATCCTTCTCTCTATTCTTCTCTCTATCCTTCTCTCTATCTTTCTCTCTGTTCTTCTCTCTATCCTTCTTTCTATCATTCTTTCTATCCTTCTCTCTATCCTTCTCTCTATCATTCTCTCTCTCCTTCTCTCTCTCCTTCTTTCTTTCCTTCTCTCTATTCTTCTCTCTATCCTTCTCTCTATCATTCTCTCTCTCCTTCTCTCTATCCTTCTCCCTATTCTTCTCTCTATCCTTCTCTCTATCATTCTCTCTCCTCTCTCTCCTTCTCTCTCTCCTTCTCTCCCTCCTTCTATCTATCATTCTCTCTATCCTTCTCTCTATCATTCTCTCTCTTCTTGTCTCTCTCCTCTCTCTCCTTCTCTCTATCCTTCTCTCTCTCCTTCTCTCTATCCGTCTCTCTATCCTTCTCTCTCTCCTTCTCTCTATTCTTCTCTCTCTCCTTCTCTATATCCTTTTCAATATCGTTCGCTCTATCCTTCTCTCTATCCTTCTCTCTATTCTTCTCTCTATTCTTCTCCCTCTCCTTCTCTCTCTCCTTCTCTCCATCATTCTCTCTCTACTTATCTCTCTCCTTCTCTCTATCCATCTCTCTATCCATCTCTCTATCCATCTCTCTATCCATCTCTCGATCCATCCTCAGATAAAGGACAAAAACTAATCAAATGCATATAAGTACTCTTTGTTCTCGGGCATGGAATGGGTTGCCCGAACAAACCAGGAAAACAAGTAACTTAACATTGTTTAAAACACTAACAAAATGCAGGACTTGACTCAGATCACGGATAAGTGTAGGGCACAATTCTCTTTTTTATAGAAGGAGCGCCTGTAGTATATAAGATATTGTTACACCCGAACACAATAGATGAATGTATCCAAATAAGCGAGTTTCGAAAAAAAGGAATTACATTTGTTTAAAACAGGATTTAAACCGGAAACCTTTGGGCTGACAATGCAGTCAGACAGACCAGATTGTGGTGGCTGTCTTAGTAACATTATAATTCAGCATGGCACGGTTTTTTTTTTTGCATTAGACGCTGCGCCTGCAAGAAGTGACACACTTGCAAATAACTCCACACCGATTCAAACCACAACTTACATGTTAACAAAAATAAACCCATCAATCAAGAAAACCTTACGAATAACTTTTTGTTTTCATAACTTTTCTGTTTGCAGAGCTAGACATCGGTCTTTGTTAGAAAAATCACAGTTTAAAATTGATGATCCAGGTTTTCAACACACACAAAAAAAATGGCTAGAAAACAAAAATCTTTAATTTGTCAAAAATTCCTTTAAACTAAAAAAAAAATCGTATAGACTCCAGACTTGTTTATTTTTTCCCTTCGTCTGGTAGCTCGTTGGATGAGTCTGTGATGTAGGTCAAAAGATTACCGCCCAGAGGCGTAACTACCGGCGAGGAACAGAGCAAGTCAGCCAGGGTCAGAGGCGAAGTTTATATCTTTAGAAGAGCACTAGTGGAGTAGTGGCGGTGAGATGTACACTTGGAGAGTGTGGCGTAGGTCAAGTGTTTGATCCCTTCATTTCCAATCTTGGGTCTTCGCCAATGCCAACGTCCCAAAAATTATGTTAACAGTAAAATAAAGCAAACTGCCAAAAAGTCTTTCTTCAAATGTAACGTATGTACTTGTGTGTACGTGTATGTATTTGTGTGTACGAATATGTATTTGTGTGTACGTGTGTGTGTATATGTGTGTACGTGTGTCTGTATTTGTGTGTACGTGTGTGTGTATATGTGTGTACGTGTGTCTGTATTTGTGTGTACGTGTATGTATTTGTGTGTACGTGTATGTATTTGTGTGTACGTGTATGTATTTGTGTGTACGTGTATGTATTTGTGTACGTGTATGTATTTGTGTGTACGTGTGTGTGTATTTGTGTGTACGTGTGTATGTATTTGTGTGTACGTGTATGTATTTGTGTGTACGTGTATGTATTTGTGTACGTGTATGTATTTGTGTGTACGTGTGTGTGTATTTGTGTGTACGTGTGTATGTATTTGTGTGTACGTGTGTGTGTATTTGTGTGTACGTGTGTATGTATTTGTGTGTACGTGTGTGTGTATATGTGTGTACGTGTGTGTGTATTTGTGTGTACGTGTGTATGTATTTGTGTGTACGTGTGTGTGTATATGTGTGTACCTGTGTGTGTATTTGTGTGTACGTGTGTATGTATTTGTGTGTACGTGTATGTATTTGTGTGTACGTGTATGTATTTGTGTACGTGTATGTATTTGTGTGTACGTGTGTGTGTATTTGTGTGTACGTGTGTATGTATTTGTGTGTACGTGTGTGTGTATTTGTGTGTACGTGTGTATGTATTTGTGTGTACGTGTGTGTGTATATGTGTGTACGTGTGTGTGTATTTGTGTGTACGTGTGTATGTATTTGTGTGTACGTGTGTGTGTATATGTGTGTACCTGTGTGTGTATTTGTGTGTACGTGTGTGTGTATTTGTGTGTACGTGTGTATGTATTTGTCTGTACGTGTGTGTGTATTTGTGTGTACTTGTGTATGTATTTGTCTGTGTGTGTGTGTGTATTTGTGTGTACGTGTGTATGTATTTGTCTGTACGTGTGTGTGTATTTGTGTGTACGTGTGTATGTATTTGTGTGTACGTTTGTGTGTATTTGTGTGTACGTGTGTGTACGTGTGTATGTATTTGTCTGTACGTGTGTGTGTATTTGTGTGTACGTGTGTATGTATTTGTCTGTATGTGTGTGTGTATTTGTGTGTACGTGTGTATGTATTTGTATGTTCGTGTGTGTGTGTGTATGTGGTTAAGGTATGACAAATGATGGACACAACTAGATTACATGTCTTTGTTTTCTAAAAGTTTCTCTCCTATTGGCTGCTATACATTAAAATTTATTATCTTCCCCTGATATAAAAGAAGACGAAAAATAGTCCAAATTATGATAGGCCATATAGTATGGAAAAATAGTCCAAATTATGATAGGCCATATAGTATGGAAAAATAGTCCAAATTATGATAGGCCATATAGTATGGAAAAATAGTCCAAATTATGATAGGCCATATAGTATGGAAAAATAGTCCAAATTATGATAGGCCATATAGTATGGAAAAATAGTCCAAATTATGATAGGCCATATAGTATGGAAAAATAGTCCAAATTATGATAGGCCATATAGTATGGAAAAATAGTCCAAATTATGATAGGCCATATAGTATGGAAAAATAGTCCAAATTATGATAGGCCATATAGTATGGAAAAATAGTCCAAATTATGATAGGCCATATAGTATGGAAAAATAGTCCAAATTATGATAGGCCATATAGTATGGAAAAATAGTCCAAATTATGATAGGCCATATAGTATGGAAAAATAGTCCAAATTATGATAGGCCATATAGTATGGAAAAATAGTCCAAATTATGATAGGCCATATAGTATGGAAAAATAGTCCAAATTATGATAGGCCATATAGTATGGAAAAATAGTCCAAATTATGATAGGCCATATTGTATGGAAAAATAGTCCAAATTATGATAGGCCATATAGTATGGAAAAATAGTCCAAATTATGATAGGCCATATAGTATGGAAAAATAGTCCAAATTATGATAGGCCATATAGTATGGAAAAATAGTCCAAATTATGATAGGCCATATAGTATGGAAAAATAGTCCAAATTATGATAGGCCATATAGTATGGAAAAATAGACCAAATTATGATATGCCATATAGTATGGAAAAATAGTCCAAATTATGATAGGCCATATAGTATGGAAAAATAGTCCAAATTATGATAGGCCATATAGTATGGAAAAATAGTCCAAATTATGATAGGCCATATAGTATGGAAAAATAGTCCAAATTATGATAGGCCATATAGTATGGAAAAATAGTCCAAATTATGATAGGCCATATAGTATGGAAAAAAAGTCCAAATTATGATAGGCCATATAGTATGGAAAAATAGTCCAAATTATGATAGGCCATATAGTATGGAAAAATAGTCCAAATTATGATAGGCCATATAGTATGGAAAAATAGTCCAAATTATGATAGGCCATATAGTATGGAAAAATAGTCCAAATTATGATAGGCCATATAGTATGGAAAAATAGTCCAAATTATGATAGGCCATATAGTATGCGAAAAATAGTCCAAATTATGATAGGCCATATAGTATGGAAAAATAGTCCAAATTATGATAGGCCATATAGTATGCGAAAAATAGTCCAAATTATGATAGGCCATATAGTATGGAAAAATAGTCCAAATTATGATAGGCCATATAGTATGGAAAAATAGTCCAAATTATGATAGGCCATATAGTATGGAAAAATAGTCCAAATTATGATAGGCCATATAGTATGGAAAAATAGTCCAAATTATGATAGGCCATATAGTATGGAAAAATAGTCCAAATTATGATAGGCCATATAGTATGGAAAAATAGTCCAAATTATGATAGGCCATATAGTATGCGAAAAATAGTCCAAATTATGATAGGCCATATAGTATGGAAAAATAGTCCAAATTATGATAGGCCATATAGTATGCGAAAAATAGTCCAAATTATGATAGGCCATATAGTATGGAAAAATAGTCCAAATTATGATAGGCCATATAGTATGGAAAAATAGTCCAAATTATGATAGGCCATATAGTATGGAAAAATAGTCCAAATTATGATAGGCCATATAGTATGGAAAAATAGTCCAAATTATGATAGGCCATATAGTATGGAAAAATAGTCCAAATTATGATAGGCCATATAGTATGGAAAAATAGTCCAAATTATGATAGGCCATATTGTATGGAAAAATAGTCCAAATTATGATAGGCCATATAGTATGGAAAAATAGTCCAAATTATGATAGGCCATATAGTATGGAAAAATAGTCCAAATTATGATAGGCCATATAGTATGGAAAAATAGTCCAAATTATGATAGGCCATATAGTATGGAAAAATAGTCCAAATTATGATAGGCCATATGATATGGAAAAATAGACCAAATTATGATATGCCATATAGTATGGAAAAATAGTCCAAATTATGATAGGCCATATAGTATGGAAAAATAGTCCAAATTATGATAGGCCATATAGTATGGAAAAATAGTCCAAATTATGATAGGCCATATAGTATGGAAAAATAGTCCAAATTATGATAGGCCATATAGTATGGAAAAATAGTCCAAATTATGATAGGCCATATAGTATGGAAAAATAGTCCAAATTATGATAGGCCATATAGTATGGAAAAAAAGTCCAAATTATGATAGGCCATATAGTATGGAAAAATAGTCCAAATTATGATAGGCCATATAGTATGGAAAAATAGTCCAAATTATGATAGGCCATATAGTATGGAAAAATAGTCCAAATTATGATAGGCCATATAGTATGGAAAAATAGTCCAAATTATGATAGGCCATATAGTATGGAAAAATAGTCCAAATTATGATAGGCCATATAGTATGCGAAAAATAGTCCAAATTATGATAGGCCATATAGTATGGAAAAATAGTCCAAATTATGATAGGCCATATAGTATGGAAAAATAGTCCAAATTATGATAGGCCATATAGTATGGAAAAATAGTCCAAATTATGATAGGCCATATAGTATGGAAAAATAGTCCAAATTATGATAGGCCATATAGTATGGAAAAATAGTCCAAATTATGATAGGCCATATAGTATGGAAAAATAGTCCAAATTATGATAGGCCATATAGTATGGAAAAATAGTCCAAATTATGATAGGCCATATAGTATGGAAAAATAGTCCAAATTATGATAGGCCATATAGTATGCGAAAAATAGTCCAAATTATGATAGGCCATATAGTATGGAAAAATAGTCCAAATTATGATAGGCCATATAGTATGGAAAAATAGTCCAAATTATGATAGGCCATATAGTATGGAAAAATAGTCCAAATTATGATAGGCCATATAGTATGGAAAAATAGTCCAAATTATGATAGGCCATATAGTATGGAAAAATAGTCCAAATTATGATAGGCCATATAGTATGGAAAAATAGTCCAAATTATGATAGGCCATATAGTATGGAAAAATAGTCCAAATTATGATAGGCCATATAGTATGGAAAAATAGTCCAAATTATGATAGGCCATATAGTATGGAAAAATAGTCCAAATTATGATAGGCCATATAGTATGGAAAAATAGTCCAAATTATGATAGGCCATATAGTATGGAAAAATAGTCCAAATTATGATAGGCCATATAGTATGGAAAAATAGTCCAAATTATGATAGGCCATATAGTATGGAAAAATAGTCCAAATTATGATAGGCCATATAGTATGGAAAAATAGTCCAAATTATGATAGGCCATATAGTATGGAAAAATAGTCCAAATTATGATAGGCCATATAGTATGGAAAAATAGTCCAAATTATGATAGGCCATATAGTATGGAAAAATAGTCCAAATTATGATAGGCCATATAGTATGGAAAAATAGTCCAAATTATGATAGGCCATATAGTATGGAAAAATAGTCCAAATTATGATAGGCCATATAGTATGGAAAAATAGTCCAAATTATGATAGGCCATATAGTATGGAAAAATAGTCCAAATTATGATAGGCCATATAGTATGGAAAAATAGTCCAAATTATGATAGGCCATATAGTATGGAAAAATAGTCCAAATTATGATAGGCCATATAGTATGGAAAAATAGTCCAAATTATGATAGGCCATATAGTATGGAAAAATAGTCCAAATTATGATAGGCCATATAGTATGGAAAAATAGTCCAAATTATGATAGGCCATATAGTATGGAAAAATAGTCCAAATTATGATAGGCCATATAGTATGGAAAAATAGTCCAAATTATGATAGGCCATATAGTATGGAAAAATAGTCCAAATTATGATAGGCCATATAGTATGGAAAAATAGTCCAAATTATGATAGGCCATATAGTATGGAAAAATAGTCCAAATTATGATAGGCCATATAGTATGGAAAAATAGTCCAAATTATGATAGGCCATATAGTATGGAAAAATAGTCCAAATTATGATAGGCCATATAGTATGGAAAAATAGTCCAAATTATGATAGGCCATATAGTATGGAAAAATAGTCCAAATTATGATAGGCCATATAGTATGGAAAAATAGTCCAAATTATGATAGGCCATATAGTATGGAAAAATAGTCCAAATTATGATAGGCCATATAGTATGGAAAAATAGTCCAAATTATGATAGGCCATATAGTATGGAAAAATAGTCCAAATTATGATAGGCCATATAGTATGGAAAAATAGTCCAAATTATGATAGGCCATATAGTATGGAAAAATAGTCCAAATTATGATAGGCCATATAGTATGGAAAAATAGTCCAAATTATGATAGGCCATATAGTATGGAAAAATAGTCCAAATTATGATAGGCCATATAGTATGGAAAAATAGTCCAAATTATGATAGGCCATATAGTATGGAAAAATAGTCCAAATTATGATAGGCCATATAGTATGGAAAAATAGTCCAAATTATGATAGGCCATATAGTATGGAAAAATAGTCCAAATTATGATAGGCCATATAGTATGGAAAAATAGTCCAAATTATGATAGGCCATATAGTATGGAAAAATAGTCCAAATTATGATAGGCCATATAGTATGGAAAAATAGTCCAAATTATGATAGGCCATATAGTATGGAAAAATAGTCCAAATTATGATAGGCCATATAGTATGGAAAAATAGTCCAAATTATGATAGGCCATATAGTATGGAAAAATAGTCCAAATTATGATAGGCCATATAGTATGGAAAAATAGTCCAAATTATGATAGGCCATATAGTATGGAAAAATAGTCCAAATTATGATAGGCCATATAGTATGGAAAAATAGTCCAAATTATGATAGGCCATATAGTATGGAAAAATAGTCCAAATTATGATAGGCCATATAGTATGGAAAAATAGTCCAAATTATGATAGGCCATATAGTATGGAAAAATAGTCCAAATTATGATAGGCCATATAGTATGGAAAAATAGTCCAAATTATGATAGGCCATATAGTATGGAAAAATAGTCCAAATTATGATAGGCCATATAGTATGGAAAAATAGTCCAAATTATGATAGGCCATATAGTATGGAAAAATAGTCCAAATTATGATAGGCCATATAGTATGGAAAAATAGTCCAAATTATGATAGGCCATATAGTATGGAAAAATAGTCCAAATTATGATAGGCCATATAGTATGGAAAAATAGTCCAAATTATGATAGGCCATATAGTATGGAAAAATAGTCCAAATTATGATAGGCCATATAGTATGGAAAAATAGTCCAAATTATGATAGGCCATATAGTATGGAAAAATAGTCCAAATTATGATAGGCCATATAGTATGGAAAAATAGTCCAAATTATGATAGGCCATATAGTATGGAAAAATAGTTATACACGCAGCTAGATAGAAAGATGGGCCTATAGAGACGATAGATATATAGGCCGATAGAGACGATAGATATATAGACAAATACACATTTATTGGTTAGGTTGATATAGAAAAAGGTAACAAAAAGATAAAAAGATATAGTCTACTTTATATATAGATAGGTATAGATATAAGGAGATAGATTAACGTCTAGTTTATATCACTGAGATATTAAAAGAATGGATTAGGCGCGGAAGTAGAATTATTGATGCAAGCTTCCGCCATTTTGTGAACAATCCTGATATATATAAATAATCATTATTTACATTATCTTTATACATTTTTTTCAAATACTGACATTAAGATATTATTCATTTCAATAGAAATATATAATTCAGTAAAATTACACAATGTGTTGTCTAATTAATATTTAAGCCTTTTAATTTAATTGATGACCCTAATTAATATCCTTAGAATTATCATTTATCAATATGATTTATTCAAAAGGTAATTGAACATTAAAACGCCGATTATAGGTTACCGGTAATCATTTCAACCGATGTATTCCAACATATGAAGTGACCATCACCTTCTGAAGTCTGATCAAAAATTTAATGTGAATTTTAAAAACAAATAAACAGTAATTCATAGATTTAAAATAAATAAAACTAATGGGATTTCTTTAAACATTATTTATCAATTCAATATTAGGTAAAGAAACTTATTGAAACGTTTTCTTTTAACTAAAACAAGAAAACAATATATATAAGCTAACTACTAAAATGGTAAGGATAAGTTAATAGTGCATACTGGTTTGGAAGAAGAGGATTATGTCAACTGTTATCTTTTGTAATACGAAAATTCTTTTTTTTTAGAAATACTCCCCAATAATAGTAAAAATTAAAATGTCATGCAATCATGAAAATTCTGACTTGCAACAAACGGAATCGTATATCTTATCTTCTTCTTATCTTATACATTACAGACGCTCCTTCTATAAAGTAGATTATTACGTCCTACGCTCATCCGTGGTCCGAGTCTAGACTTGCATTTTTATTAATGTCTTAACCCTTACAGTCCCGGGCGCGTATATAACGGAACTGAAAGCAGCATATATAGAAGTAGGTCGGTACGGGAAGGGTTAAATGATGTTAACCCTTACAGTCCCGGGCGCGTATATAGCGGAACTGAAGGCAGCATAGATAGAAGTAGGTCGGTACGGGAAGGGTTAAATGATGTTAACCCTTACAGTCCCGGGCGCGTATATAGCGGAACTGAAGGCAGCATAGATAGAAGTAGGTCGGTACGGGAAGGGTTAAATGATGTTAACCCTTACAGTCCCGGGCGCGTATATAGCGGAACTGAAGGCAGCATAGATAGAAGTAGGTCGGTACGGAAAGGGTTAAGTTACTGGTTTTCCTGGTTTGTTCAGGCAACCCATTCCATGCCCGAAAGCCACTCGGGAAGAAATGTAAAAGAAATAGGTACTTATACAATGTGTCAATAACTATAAAATGAAAAAAAATAGTTTTCTTTCATCGGCATCCTACCGTCTGGACTGACGATGTTCTGTCACTGTATGTTGGGGTTGCACTTCTTCATTAGGCTGGGCAGACCGGTCATGGAATGCAAAGTCTGTACACGTATTTTGGTTTTTGTTTCTTTCCTTCCTTAGACTTCATAAGGCCTCAACAATACTCTACAATGTCTTGTTCATGACCTACATTTCTGCTTCTGTTATTCTTCTCCATGTGTCAAGTGGTCTTCCCTAATGCCAATATCCTGTAAAAGCAGAGAACTTGAGCCACATCTTTATACAATGAATTGGTTCGATTTAATCACTTCTGTACCCATGGACCTCAAAGCTCGCAAATCACCCATACAATCCCATTTAGGAACTTTCCATTTGTGTCTAAGTAAAACCATAATGAAACAGGGTGTCGTGAACAAAGGGTAACATAATTGGTCATATGTGTATGTAATTTGTATTTAACTACATTTATATAACATAATTGGTCATATGTGTATGTAATTTGTATTTAACTACATTTATATAACATAATTGGTCATATGTGTATGTAATTTGTATTTAACTACATTTATATAACATAATTGGTCATATGTGTATGTAATTTGTATTTAACTACATTTATATAACATAATTGGTCATATGTGTATGTAATTTGTATTTAACTACATTTATATAACATAATTGGTCATATGTGTATGTAATTTGTATTTAACTACATTTATATAACATAATTGGTCATATGTGTATGTAATTTGTATTTAACTACATTTATATAACATAATTGGTCATATGTGTATGTAATTTGTATTTAACTACATTTATATAACATAATTGGTCATATGTGTATGTAATTTGTATTTAACTACATTTATATCATTTGTTTATCAGTTGAAAGGATGTAGAAATATTTGTATAAAAGGAATAAATTTTAATTCTTAAGTTGTTTTTTTTTAATCAGTTTTTTTACCTATTTTGGTGGTCACAAGAAGTGATAACTTTTTGTGCCGATTTATAAGTAATATGGAACATGCATGTATTCATCTTGCATTTAAATCACTAATATCACTCCAAACGTAGTTTTCTTTGTTTCTACATGATTAAGGAATATATAAGCTTTGTTTGCCTTTGTGTTTCCATTTCATTCATTATATTTACAAGAGAGTTCTAATGTTTTGAAAAAGACTGATAAGTTGCCGTCAATAATTTTTAAAGTCATTTTGGGTCATTTAGTTTTAACACGGTTGCGTTCCTCACTATCAAAACATCATTCTGTGAATTTTCATTGCAATCCGTGATAGCACAACGATTTTATTGATTGCGCTAGTTTAATGCTAATGTATTTATACATTTTCTCTGTTACCATTGGTGGCATTCTGAAACGAATTACACTACAAGTAATTTAACAGCTTATAAATATTTTTTTCCATGAATATTAAGCTGTGAAATGTTTATAAGAACAAAAAAATATATTTTTCATCTTTTTACACATAGGTTTTGAAACATTAAGTGTTTAAGTAGATCTAGGCCTGATAGAAAAATACTATTATTGATCTGTAAATACAAAAATTGTTTTTCATATTTTACTTACTAATATTAAAAAAAATAGTATTTTCACAAAATAAATCTTAATCAACGTTATAATCTTAAAGTATTTATCATTAAAATATAAGCTGTGAAAATTTCATTGAATTACTTTTAAAGTTATGATCATTATAGTGTGAATATTGAATTGACATTATCGGACACAATTTTAAAAATTAACTACAAAGGTTATATTATGGGTTGTTTTCGCTCATAACTTTTTTTCTAGTGAAGATATCTTCACAAACTTGGTATCATTGGAAAGTTGGTGACATACTCTACCTAATAGATATACTTTTAATTGCATAGACGTAATATGAATTTTTTATCAAAGTGCCTACATGAAATGTATATCCCATTTTTCTTTATTTTGCACAAGCTATTCGTTTGCATCCCAATACAGAAAATGTTGGCATTTCTTATTGTAAGAGCTTTTAAAATGTTCAAGACAACTTTCAGTAATAAGACCGTTGAATATATAGTAAAATCGCAGCTTGTAGATTTCCTTATACATTAATGAGCTATAGTACATTTTCATTCTATTTATAGATCAGTGGTGCACATTAAGTTTTTAAAAACTATTTGCATTATATTGATCAGTGATTGTGTGAATTTTTAGTTTTCGCTTGCATCTCTTTGCACAAGCAAATTTATGAAGGAGGCGCTATCTATTCTTTTTCTAGATCAGTGAGTTTATATATAGATATGTATAGATATAAGGAGATCTACAGGCTTGCGGTTAGTTATTTTTGTTAATTGTTTTAATTTCAACAAAAAAACTTGACGTTTATGAGTTGGCATGTGTATAAATAGATGCGCGCGGACATTGCCGCTGTTATTCTCCTTTCCAAAAAAAGAAGCATGCACGTGTTTGTTTTGTAAATAAAAGATAAGTTAATGTTCTGACTGTTTTACTACCCAGTGGGGTGGATTGTTTTTTCCGGGGCCACCTAAGCCCGTCATCAAATCTAACTGCAAGCCACCTAGCCAGTGATAAAATCTAACTGCAGGCCACCTAGCCAGTGATAAAATCTAACTGCAGGCCACCTAGCCAGTGATAAAATCTAACTGCAGGCCACCTAGCCAGTGATAAAATCTAACTGCAGGCCACCTAGCCAGTGATAAAATCTAACTGCAGGCCACCTAGCCAGTGATAAAATCTAACTGCAGGCCACCTAGCCAGTGATAAACTCTAACTGTGGGTCAACCAGCCAGTGATAAAATCTAACTGTGGGCCTCCTAGCCAGTGATAAAATCTAACTACAGGCCACCTAGCCAGTGATAAAATCTAACTGTGGGCCACCTAGCCAGTGATAAAATCTAACTGTGGGCCAACCAGCCAGTGATAAAATCTAACTGTGGGCCAACCAGCCAGTGATAAAATCTAACTGTGGGCCAACCAGCCAGTGATAAAACATAACTGTGGACTGCCAGCCCACGATGAAACCTAACTGTTGACCGCCTAGTCCGTAAAATACAAACCTGCGGGCCACCTAGCCCCTTAACAAAACCTAACTGTTACTAATAATTTATTGGGTATCATCAAGTATTTCGGGCCTATTATTCTATAGTTGTTATGAATTTCAAGTTGTTTTTGTGTGTGTAATGTCTCCCCTTCGTTTGTATAGAATTACTGCATGCCAGCTTCCCTATAACAAAGCCCCACTTCAAATTTTTATAAATTTTGAAGGTTTGAAAGAATGACACATTTTAAGTTTGGTTCAACTCTCGAGGCCATCCATTTATTGTAAATACCCAAAACATTTTCGCTCGCACTTGGATTTCTTTGTGGCGGCCCTGTTGTTTTTTTCTTAATTTGTTTTATTTTAAGATGTAAACATTTGTCTTTATAAAAAAAAAATTTCATCCTAAAGGTTGTTTTTATTTTTGTTAAAATATTATTTCTGTGGATAGCCGTATTATACGCGTTTTATTCTGCGTTTCTTTCTTATTTCAATTTTGTTCTCTGTTCAGGTGATATGTTTAGATGAACTGTTTATATAAAGATGTTTATATTGTTGATTAGTACTACTGACGTATATTTTCATTATAAAAAAAAAACCAACAGAAAAATAAACGACATATTTTCTATAAAAAAATTATGCACATTATTATTAACAAGATTTTTTAAAACATGGACTAATATCTGTGAGAAATTTTGCTAGCGGTAAATAGCCTCCTTTGATGGCTGAAGTATAAAAAGCAGTAGTAGTCTGTTAAATGTGGCGAGTCTGGACATCCATTTTCTAATGTAAAAAAAATGTAACAGCTTAATGTCATTTTACTATTCGTTAAATTCAAGTTTGTTCACCTGCACACTTTAATTAAGATCAATTAGACCGTTGCCTTCACCAGGCGTCGGCTACCTACGGCACGCGCGCCAGACTTGACAAACAAAAAAAAATCAATGGCACGCGTAAGGCAACAAAAATATTTTCTACAAAAACTTGAGTGCTAGAGCCGGATAAAGTTTATCTGTCGGCAAGTTGAATTAATTAGAAATCCTACTTTGATCACACTATTATCAAAAGGTTGCCGACCCTTGGCCTACACAATGTAAGGATATATTGCCTACACAATGTAAGGATACATTGCCTACACAATGTAAGGATATATTGCCTACACAATGTAAGGATATATTGCCTACACAATGTAAGGATATATTGCCTACACAATGTAAGGATATATTGCCTACACAATGTAAGGATATATTGCCTACACAATGTAAGGATATATTGCCTACACAATGTAAGGATATATTGCCTACACAATGTAAGGATATATTGCCTACACAATGTAAGGATATATTGCCTACACAATGTAAGGATACATTGCCTACACAATGTAAGTATATATTGCCTACACAATGTAAGGATATATTGCCTTCGGCAGCCTACACAATGTAAGGATATAGAAAGCAGTTGTTTTCAACCAGTCTGCAGACTTGACTGTTCTCTTGCTGCCAATGCCAGACCTATATATTCATGTTTTCTTTTTTTTTCTGAGCGGTTATGTGTTGTATTATTGTATAGTTGTATTACATTTTGATAGTCAAATTATCCAACGACAAATTTGTAATGTTGGTAGATGTCGTGTGTGTGGACAATTTGTCGCTTCTTTTAGATAAAGACATTTATAAGACCGTGGAATGTTTAAGATAGACATTACGTTGTCAGCATTAGGCCAAATACCTTTTTGCATCAGGTCATGCTGACAAGGAAACTAGGGATTTGTGTATTTTACCCTCTCTTTCGTCTTTTGAAGCCCTCCTTTAGACAATGTCGGCTCTCTCAGACAGTGTCGGATATCTAGGGCGCGTATTTTTTTTATTAAACGTTTCTTTTTCCACATTTTTTTTCCAAAGCTTATGTAAACGATTGAATTAAATGAGGTTAAGGTAAAGTTGTGTCACTCCGTGTTGACTTTTGCTCAACTGTACAACTCCTGGAGATGGACTGCAAACAAAGTTTATTTCTAAACACAGTTCACTCAACTGTACTACTCCTGGAGATGGACTGCAAACAAAGTTTATTTCTAAACACAGTTCACTCAACTGTACAACTCCTGGAGATGGACTGCAAACAAAGTTTATTTCTAAACACAGTTCACTCAACTGTACAACTCCTGGAGATGGACTGCAAACAAAGTTTATTTCTAAACACAGTTCACTCAACTGTACAACTCCTGGAGATGGACTGCAAACAAAGTTTATTTCTAAACACAGTTCACTCTTTTAATACAATAAGACTCTTATCACTTCATCATATTATATCGCTAATAGAATTCTTGGGAAAATAAGTTGCAATAACCGTCTCATAATTAAGTTGAAACAATTCCAAAGAGAAAAGAGGAAACGTGTGTATATTTAGTGACATACAAGTGGATATAGTTAATGACATAAAAGTGGGTATATTTAGTGACATAAAAGTGGGTATAGTTAATGACATAAAAGTGGGTATAGTTAATGACATAAAAGTGTGTATATTTAGTGACATAAAAGTGGATATAGTTAATGACATAAAAGTGGGTATAGTTAATGACATAAAAGTGTGTATATTTAGTGACATAAAAATGGGTATAGTTAATGACATAAAAGTGGGTATAGTTAATGACATAAAAGTGGGTATAGTTAATGACATAAAAGTGGGTATAGTTAATGACATAAAAGTGGGTATAGTTAATGACATAAAAGTGGGTATAGTTAATGACATAAAAGTGGGTATAGTTAATGACATAAAAGTGGGTATAGTTAATGACATAAAAGTGGGTATAGTTAATGACATAAAAGTGGGTATAGTTAATGACATAATTGTACCATTCGGCAGGAATTGGTTTGATATAGAATAATTAAAACATGGATTTCCATTGGGAGAAAGTCAGAAGGTTGGAGAGGGGGAAGGCTTAATAGTCTCGCCTAGCAAGTGAACGATAATGCAGGTGGCTTCAGTTCAACACAGAAGCGGTTGTTCCACCCTGCCACTTCCTTCTGATGTTCTTGTACCCCCTCACACCACGGGCCCCCGGGGGCTCAACTCTACTTCAACAACAACCTAGCCGTGGGGAGCGGGGTGGGGGGGGGGGGGAAGGGGAGCACAACACTTGCAGTCTTCCGTTTGGAAAACACATTTAGCATTTCTGTAGCCATTGAAAAAATCCATCAACACCCACATCCTCCCTTTCCCCATCCATCCCCATACACATTTGTTTATAAAGAAATGAACTATTATTACAATGATGGGAAACACGGTGGTCTTGAGACAAAGTTAGGATTGCTATTTGAAGAAATAAATGATGTCACAAAGTTAGGTCTAGAGTCTAGACCAGGGGTCGGCAACCTTTTGATAACAGAGCACCAAAGTAGGATTTCTGCTTCATTCAACGTGACAACAAAGTCATCCTGCTCTGACTCTCAATTTTTTGTGTAGACTTCAATGGCCCTTTTAGGGGTCTTCCGCGTGTCATTGGAAATCGATCTGCTTGCCAAGTCTGGCACGCGTGCCATAGGTTGCCGACGCCTGGTCTAGAAATACTGATTATGAAAAGTTATGATAAATTAATAAATGAAATAGAACATAGAAAAAATTGAAATTCGTAACACTTGGCGGTGCTCCACTTCACGTAGTTCATAAATTGTATAAAATACTACACTACTATTTTTCAGTTGTTTTTTTTATTTATTAAGTTTGGTGACTGGTGGTATTTCTAGTAATGTTATGATCAAATGTCCAATAGACTATAGATGTACGCTTGTTACCTTTTCTGAACAATTTCCAGAGTTTCTGAGAAATGGATCTAGAACAACAATAGACAATATTGCCCCCCCCCCCGGACATTGCCCCCCCCCCCCGGACATTGTACATAGACTAGATGGAGCACGGGGGCGTTTGACTGGCGTGCCGAAGGTCCTGGGTTCGAATCCTGATGAAAGGTAAGGTTTATTCCCGGGTTTGCCTAGCTCCGATGGGTACCTGACATTAGTTAAGAAAAAGTAAAGGCGCATGTGCGTTGTGCTTGCCACACAATCTCCTAGTAATCTGTGGCTACAGAAACTTTTGACTGCTGCTTCACAGGTCCTATGGATCAAATTGGTCCAACGGGATACTTTATTTTTTACTTTACTACATGGAGTAGATATTTGGGGGTGACATAGTTGAAGCGGCTAGAGGTAACAATACAAATAGTACTCACCCCCCCCCCCTTCTTTTGTCCAGTCTTGTTATGTAAGTAAATTGCTGGATGTTGCAGCCTCCTGATTGTAGGGATGTTCTCTGCGCAGAATTTGAGAATCCAGTACCATCTTTCATCGATATTATTCTCAATTTCCTCCTCCGAAAATTTGAGGTTTTTGTTCTCTATTAAGATGCGACTGAAAAGAGTTTGTGTATTTATTCTGCCTAGTGCCGAGAAAGTAAACACGTCTTTGTGAACTTCCTTTCAAGTAAAGGAAATGTTTTATCTGGCTCTAAACATTGAAGCTTACTGCATATAATTTCAGCAGCTGTTGCAACTTTCTAAGTGGTGCAGGAGATCACAAAGATATTGTTTTGTTTTTAATTGGAATCCCCGTTGGTGGCTGCTATATTTCTTTCCTGTACGGTGCGCACAATCAAAACAGCCAGTATTTTATTCTTCCTTTAGGACTAAACAAAGGATCTTATTTTCAAACGTCTTCATGCTGGGTAAAAAACAACAAAAAAAAATAATAATAATAAAACTGTGAAAACGTGGAACAAAGATGGCGACACATTCTGGAATAGGAGAAAAAAAAAGGAAAAATGCATTACAATAAGTTTAAAATAATAGAACATACAGCTCTGGTATGGCTAAGACATCCTATGTGAAAAGTATAGGCGATATTGTGCTGGCCACACAGTCTTCTTTTATGAAATGGCACTTTATTGGTGTGCCTTGCTCCGATCTCATGACGATTATTTTTAATGTATAATTTAGTCTACGCCCCCCCCCCACCATAATCTCTCTTCTTTATTCCGACCGTTAAAATACATCAAACCCATTCCACACACCTTGCCCTCTCAACACAATCTTCTCCCTCGACCCCTCGTAAAAGCGACAAAAAACACGTTTCCATGGTTTCTTAATACTGGACTTTTTACAGGGACCGGAAGTGCAATGCCCACGTAGACATGAGACTAAAAGCCAATCAAAAAAATGTTTTAGAAATTGGGCACGGGGCATGCGTGCGAGCAGCCTATTTATAGACTCAATACGTTTTTTTCAATTAAACTGTACGGTGTCAGTGTGTTGAGGCTAAATTCTTCAGACTTGCACTTAGGCCAGGATTCAGTAATAGCTTATTAAGCCCATCGAAAAACTTCATCTTCCCATAACACTACCTGTGAAACATGAGCGCCTGTAGCCATATTTAGAAAGCATGTCTGTTGAATGCGTCAGTTGAAACTTAGCACAACTATTAACTCTAACCACGGTGATAAGTATGACGAAACAATCTTCTGTAACATAGAAGATAGGTACCAATCTGTCAGAGTGACCTTTCACTCTACCACCTGTCTGTGTGACTGACCCTGGTCCGTAGGGAAGTAATGCTGACCAGTTTTCTTGGTTCTAACATGAATGGTTATGTACCCCTGACAATACCTAGATACTTCAGAATGGTTATGTACCCCTCACAATACCTAGATACTTCAGAATGGTTATGTACCCCTCACAATACCTAGATACTTCAGAATGGTTATGTACCCCTCACAATACCTAGATACTTCAGAATGGTTATGTACCCCTCACAATACCTAGATACTTCAGAATGGTTATGTACCCCTCACAATACCTAGATACTTCAGAATGCTTATGTACCCCTCACAATACCTAGATACTTCAGAATGGTTATGTACCCCTCACAATACCTAGATACTTCAGAATGGTTATGTACCCCTCACAATCCCTAGATACTTCAGAATGGTTATGTACCCCTCACAATACCTAGATACTTCAGAATGGTTATGTACCCCTCACAATACCTAGATACTTCAGAATGGTTATGTACCCCTCACAATACCTAGATACTTCAGAATGCTTATGTACCCCTCACAATACCTAGATACTTCAGAATGGTTATGTACCCCTCACAATACCTAGATACTTCAGAATGGTTATGTACCCCTCACAATCCCTAGATACTTCAGAATGGTTATGTACCCCTCACAATACCTAGATACTTCAGAATGGTTATGTACCCCTCACAATACCTAGATACTTCAGAATGGTTATGTACCCCTCACAATACCTAGATACTTCAGAATGGTTATGTACCCCTCACAATACCTAGATACTTCAGAATGGTTATGTACCCCTCACAATACCTAGATACTTCAGAATGGTTATGTACCCCTCACAATACCTAGATACTTCAGAATGGTTATGTACCCCTCACAATACCTAGATACTTCAGAATGGTTATGTACCCCTCACAATACCTAGATACTTCAGAATGGTTATGTACCCCTCACAATACCTAGATACTTCAGAATGGTTATGTACCCCTCACAATACCTAGATACTTCAGAATGGTTATGTACCCCTCACAATACCTAGATACTTCAGAATGGTTATGTACCCCTCACAATACCTAGATACCTTTACATACACACTACCTAACTAATAGCTAATGTCAGATAGCCCACCTGAGCTAGGTTTACTCACGGACACTCTCCAGATCAGAGGCCTGTATGTAAGCTATATATCTGCCACTAGCCCTGTCTGTATGTAAGAAATATCTTCCACTAGCTTTGTCTGTTTGTAAGATATATCTGCCACTAGTTCAGAATGTCCAGTCTATATAGTTTTTTCATTTATTTCACGGTTTTTATTTTGTATTTGTTACTACCGACCTTGGACCCTGCCACTTTAACTTAGAGATTAAAGTTGAAAGGTCACATATACCTTAAAAAACAAAACAACTCTGATGACATTCCAATGTCAGTGGGTTGTCTTACCTTTCCGGTGTTTCTGACATAGGGCGCTCTTCTGGGGACGTAGCCTACAACTTGGGCACCTCCTTGTGTACGGTTCAATTTAAGGAAACATTTTGTTCAAACCGCCAATGCGGCCAAGATACGGTCGGTTAATAATTCAACGAGTCTTCGCCACTCAACACCTTTATCTCCCCTGCCTCTTTAGTCACGCACATTATATGTACCGGTACTGTTGTCCTAGTCCTGATTCTTCCTGTTGTAAACTCGTGTCTTTGTCTAGTAGGCACTTCTCGATAAACGTCTGCACTCGTTCTGGCCTCGTCCACTGCCCCTAGTCCTTTAGGATAACCTTAGTTTTAACACTAGATCTTTTGATACAGTGACCTAGTCTTTTAGGGTAACCTTTGTTTTAACACTAGATCTTTGATACAGTGACCTAGTCTTTTAGGGTAACCTTAGTTTTAACACTAGATCTTTGATACAGTGACCTTGTCTTTTAGGGTAACCTTAGTTTTAACACTAGATCTTTGATACAGTGACCTAGTCTTTTGGGGTAACCTTAGTTTTAACACTAGATCTTTGATACAGTGACCTAGTCTTTTAGGGTAACCTTAGTTTTAACACTAGATCTTTGATACAGTGACCTAGTCTTTTAGGGTAACCTTAGTTTTAACACTAGATCTTTGATACAGTGACCTAGTATTTTAGGGTAACCTTAGTTTTAACACTAGATCTTTGATACAGTGACCTAGTCTTTTAGGGTAACCTTAGTTTTAACACTAGATCTTTGATACAGTGACCTAGTCTTTTAGGGTAACCTTAGTTTTAACACTAGATCTTTGATACAGTGACCTAGTCTTTTAGGGTAACCTTAGTTTTAACACTAGATCTTTGATACAGTGACCTAGTCTTTTAGGGTAACCTTAGGTTTAACACATAGCTTGCATGGTCTCATCTATTTACCTCAACATCTTGTTTCTGCTAACAAACTTTTTATTTCAAGCCTTACTGACCTACATTCTCTCTATGACGTTAGGTCGACCATTGGTGTATAGTGTTTCATATCGGTTTCAGCTTGACACATGTATTGTCTTACTTTCGTTAGCTGGTCACATGATCTTTTAGCTTTTGGAGGACACGTGAAGGGGCGGAGCCTACTCTGACTTACAATATTATATGGGTCTCTCCATGATACACAATCACGTCATATGAACCACTTGGCCTGTCGGTGTATTCTTGGCAAGGGTTCACAACATGGACTTTCACAACAATTTATATTTTGGTCCAAAACATATTGGGCTCGTTTGTCTGAATATAATAAACCCACTCCGTTGTGTATCTCCTTCCCTCTTTCTCTCTGTCTCTCTCTCCATCTTCATTTCTTTTTCTCATCCTTTCTGTCTCTCATCTCCGTGTGTTTCTCCCTCTTTCGTTCTTTCTTTTTCCTTAAAGTCCAAGACAAAGATAGTGTATATGTTACAGGCAGTGTGTTAAATCCAGCATTCTATAGAATGCCTAGGAAATATATAGAATGCCTTATGGTTTTTGGCAAAGTATGAAATGATTTGCTACTTCATACATTGCCTAGGCATTCTATAGAATGCCGAGTTGTCTTGCGGCAAAGTATGTAATGCTTGGTTACCGAAGACCCTTCTTCTCCTACTACCTGCTGCGTCTGCTTAAAAGAAACCAGCGGTGCTCATACATGTCGAAAGTGTAGCCGAAATGTTCATGCCATCTGTGGGCATTCCCCTAAAGACGATGACGAAAGCGATGTAGAAGATTATGGGGTTAGCATTTTGTGCACAGTTAGCTTCAATATTGAGAAAGGTATCAAAAATAAAATGGAATCGAAATCGAACCTCGAAATGCAGGCCAAAAGAATGAAAAGGGGTTCTGATAAAAAAATGTACTCCTGCATCTTTGGGGGCCACTGTGCCAGCTCCGATTCCTGATGTTGACAAAGGGCGGGGAGACTCGCGAAATCTGTTGGCAGGTGGCAGTTGTTATGAGCATGACAGAAGATGGCTTTTACCGCCTTGGAACTGCACAATGAATCTTGAAGCAACTCTATGCCAGATCAGAATTCACCATATGTCCAAAAGATTTAACGAAAGCGGAAGTCGTTCCTGACCATGAAATAGCTCTCCGATCTGCTGCTTCTTCTCAGTCCACAGGAAGCGGCCAAGGATTCGTCATGTGTATGTGCAAGACGAAATGCCAAACTTTAAAATACGTAATTATCAATAAAGGCTAAACGATACTTGTCATGCTATATAAAATAAACGTTCACTTGCCAAATAGCTATATAAAAGCTTACTTGCCAAAGTGCTATATAAAAGCTTACTTGCCAAAGTGCTATATAAAAGTTTACTTGCCAAAGTGCTATATAAAAGCTTAATTACCAAAGTGCTATATACAAGCTTAATTACCAAAGTGCTATGTAAAAGCTTACTTACCAAAGTGTAATGTAAAAGCTTACTTTCCAAAGTGCTATATAAAATAAAAGTTTACTTACCAAAGTGCTATATAAAAGCTTACTTGCCAAAGTGCTATATAAAAGCTTAATTACCAAAGTGCTATGTAAAAGCTTACTTACCAAAGTGCTATGTAAAAGCTTAATTACCAAAGTGCTATGTAAAAGCTTAATTACCAAAGTGCTATATAAAAGCTTACTTTCCAAAGTGCTATATAAAATAAAAGTTTACTTACCAAAGTGCTATATAATAGCTTACTTACCAAAGTGCTATGTAAAAGCTTGCCTACCAAAGTGCTGTAGACTATTTTAATACTATATTTTTATAAATGTAAAAACAATATACTATGGACATGCCGCGAGGGCTGTTTAAATAAGTTTGTTTCCCCGGGTCAAAGTGACCCTCCCTGAGTGTCGTAGTACATCTGGAAACTCTTCCTTTTGGCCTTCTTAGCCGAAGACCTTGCATGGCACCCACCCACTTATATTGTTATGTAGTTTCACACTTTCCAAGAGAGTGTCCCCGGGGCTTAACATGTTTTTGAGGCGCCCAGTGGTCTCGCCACGCCTCGAAAGTGAATTTAGAAGATGCCATGGTTGGGAGAAGTAAACAAGAGGGCCAAGAGATGGAAAGTTGTACACAGAGGACGAGTGGAAGATAGAAGAAAGTAAGAGGAGAGAAAGAAAGTTGTACACAGAGGACGAGTGGAAGATAGAAGAAAGTAAGAGGAGAGAAAGAAAGTTGTACACAGAGGACGAGTGGAAGATAGAAGAAAGTAAGAGGAGAGAAAGAAAGTTGTACACAGAGGACGAGTGGAAGATAGAAGAAAGTAAGAGGAGAGAAAGAAAGTTGTACACAGAGGACGAGTGGAAGATAGAAGAAAGTAAGAGGAGAGAAAGAAAGTTGTACACAGAGGACGAGTGGAAGATAGAAGAAAGTAAGAGGAGAGAAAGAAAGTTGTACACAGAGGACGAGTGGAAGATAGAAGAAAGTAAGAGGAGAGAAAGAAAGTTGTACACAGAGGACGAGTGGAAGATAGAAGAAAGTAAGAGGAGAGAAAGAAAGTTGTACACAGAGGACGAGTGGAAGATAGAAGAAAGTAAGAGGAGAGAAAGAAAGTTGTACACAGAGGACGAGTGGAAGATAGAAGAAAGTAAGAGGAGAGAAAGAAAGTTGTACACAGAGGACGAGTGGAAGATAGAAGAAAGTAAGAGGAGAGAAAGAAAGTTGTACACAGAGGACGAGTGGAAGATAGAAGAAAGTAAGAGGAGAGAAAGAAAGTTGTACACAGAGGACGAGTGGAAGATAGAAGAAAGTAAGAGGAGAGAAAGAAAGTTGTACACAGAGGACGAGTGGAAGATAGAAGAAAGTAAGAGGAGAGAAAGAAAGTTGTACACAGAGGACGAGTGGAAGATAGAAGAAAGTAAGAGGAGAGAAAGAAAGTTGTACACAGAGGACGAGTGGAAGATAGAAGAAAGTAAGAGGAGAGAAAGAAAGTTGTACACAGAGGACGAGTGGAAGATAGAAGAAAGTAAGAGGAGAGAAAGAAAGTTGTACACAGAGGACGAGTGGAAGATAGAAGAAAGTAAGAGGAGAGAAAGAAAGTTGTACACAGAGGACGAGTGGAAGATAGAAGAAAGTAAGAGGAGAGAAAGAAAGTTGTACACAGAGGACGAGTGGAAGATAGAAGAAAGTAAGAGGAGAGAAAGAAAGTTGTACACAGAGGACGAGTGGAAGATAGAAGAAAGTAAGAGGAGAGAAAGAAAGTTGTACACAGAGGACGAGTGGAAGATAGAAGAAAGTAAGAGGAGAGAAAGAAAGTTGTACACAGAGGACGAGTGGAAGATAGAAGAAAGTAAGAGGAGAGAAAGAAAGTTGTACACAGAGGACGAGTGGAAGATAGAAGAAAGTAAGAGGAGAGAAAGAAAGTTGTACACAGAGGACGAGTGGAAGATAGAAGAAAGTAAGAGGAGAGACAGAAAGTTGTACACATAGGACGAGTGGAAGATAGAAGAAAGTAAGAGGAGAGAAAGAAAGTTGTACACAGAGGACGAGTGGAAGATAGAAGAAAGTAAGAGGAGAGAAAGAAAGTTGTACACAGAGGACGAGTGGAAGATAGAAGAAAGTAAGAGGAGAGAAAGAAAGTTGTACACAGAGGACGAGTGGAAGATAGAAGAAAGTAAGAGGAGAGAAAGAAAGTTGTACACAGAGGACGAGTGGAAGATAGAAGAAAGTAAGAGGAGAGACAGAAAGTTGTACACAGAGGACGAGTGGAAGATAGAAGAAAGTAAGAGGAGAGACAGAAAGTTGTACACAGAGGACGAGTGGAAGATAGAAGAAAGTAAGAGGAGAGACAGAAAGTTGTACACAGAGGACGAGTGGAAGATAGAAGAAAGTAAGAGGAGAGACAGAAAGTTGTACACAGAGGACGAGTGGAAGATAGAAGAAAGTAAGAGGAGAGACAGAAAGTTGTACACAGAGGACGAGTGGAAGATAGAAGAAAGTAAGAGGAGAGACAGAAAGTTGTACACAGAGGACGAGTGGAAGATAGAAGAAAGTAAGAGGAGAGACAGAAAGTTGTACACAGAGGACGAGTGGAAGATAGAAGAAAGTAAGAGGAGAGACAGAAAGTTGTACACAGAGGACGAGTGGAAGATAGAAGAAAGTAAGAGGAGAGAAAGAAAGTTGTACACAGAGGACGAGTGGAAGATAGAAGAAAGTAAGAGGAGAGACAGAAAGTTGTACACAGAGGACGAGTGGAAGATAGAAGAAAGTAAGAGGAGAGAAAGAAAGTTGTACACAGAGGACGAGTGGAAGATAGAAGAAAGTAAGAGGAGAGAAAGAAAGTTGTACACAGAGGACGAGTGGAAGATAGAAGAAAGTAAGAGGAGAGACAGAAAGTTGTACACAGAGGACGAGTGGAAGATAGAAGAAAGTAAGAGGAGAGAAAGAAAGTTGTACACAGAGGACGAGTGGAAGATAGAAGAAAGTAAGAGGAGAGAAAGAAAGTTGTACACAGAGGACGAGTGGAAGATAGAAGAAAGTAAGAGGAGAGACAGAAAGTTGTACACAGAGGACGAGTGGAAGATAGAAGAAAGTAAGAGGAGAGACAGAAAGTTGTACACAGAGGACGAGTGGAAGATAGAAGAAAGTAAGAGGAGAGACAGAAAGTTGTACACAGAGGACGAGTGGAAGATAGAAGAAAGTAAGAGGAGAGACAGAAAGTTGTACACAGAGGACGAGTGGAAGATAGAAGAAAGTAAGAGGAGAGACAGAAAGTTGTACACAGAGGACGAGTGGAAGATAGAAGAAAGTAAGAGGAGAGACAGAAAGTTGTACACAGAGGACGAGTGGAAGATAGAAGAAAGTAAGAGGAGAGACAGAAAGTTGTACACAGAGGACGAGTGGAAGATAGAAGAAAGTAAGAGGAGAGACAGAAAGTTGTACACAGAGGACGAGTGGAAGATAGAAGAAAGTAAGAGGAGAGAAAGAAAGTTGTACACAGAGGACGAGTGGAAGATAGAAGAAAGTAAGAGGAGAGACAGAAAGTTGTACACAGAGGACGAGTGGAAGATAGAAGAAAGTAAGAGGAGAGAAAGAAAGTTGTACACAGAGGACGAGTGGAAGATAGAAGAAAGTAAGAGGAGAGAAAGAAAGTTGTACACAGAGGACGAGTGGAAGATAGAAGAAAGTAAGAGGAGAGACAGAAAGTTGTACACAGAGGACGAGTGGAAGATAGAAGAAAGTAAGAGGAGAGACAGAAAGTTGTACACAGAGGACGAGTGGAAGATAGAAGAAAGTAAGAGGAGAGAAAGAAAGTTGTACACAGAGGACGAGTGGAAGATAGAAGAAAGTAAGAGGAGAGACAGAAAGTTGTACACAGAGGACGAGTGGAAGATAGAAGAAAGTAAGAGGAGAGACAGAAAGTTGTACACAGAGGACGAGTGGAAGATAGAAGAAAGTAAGAGGAGAGACAGAAAGTTGTACACAGAGGACGAGTGGAAGATAGAAGAAAGTAAGAGGAGAGACAGAAAGTTGTACACAGAGGACGAGTGGAAGATAGAAGAAAGTAAGAGGAGAGACAGAAAGTTGTACACAGAGGACGAGTGGAAGATAGAAGAAAGTAAGAGGAGAGACAGAAAGTTGTACACAGAGGACGAGTGGAAGATAGAAGAAAGTAAGAGGAGAGACAGAAAGTTGTACACAGAGGACGAGTGGAAGATAGAAGAAAGTAAGAGGAGAGACAGAAAGTTGTACACAGAGGACGAGTGGAAGATAGAAGAAAGTAAGAGGAGAGACAGAAAGTTGTACACAGAGGACGAGTGGAAGATAGAAGAAAGTAAGAGGAGAGAAAGAAAGTTGTACACAGAGGACGAGTGGAAGATAGAAGAAAGTAAGAGGAGAGAAAGAAAGTTGTACACAGAGGACGAGTGGAAGATAGAAGAAAGTAAGAGGAGAGAAAGAAAGTTGTACACAGAGGACGAGTGGAAGATAGAAGAAAGTAAGAGGAGAGAAAGAAAGTTGTACACAGAGGACGAGTGGAAGATAGAAGAAAGTAAGAGGAGAGACAGAAAGTTGTACACAGAGGACGAGTGGAAGATAGAAGAAAGTAAGAGGAGAGAAAGAAAGTTGTACACAGAGGACGAGTGGAAGATAGAAGAAAGTAAGAGGAGAGACAGAAAGTTGTACACAGAGGACGAGTGGAAGATAGAAGAAAGTAAGAGGAGAGACAGAAAGTTGTACACAGAGGACGAGTGGAAGATAGAAGAAAGTAAGAGGAGAGAAAGAAAGTTGTACACAGAGGACGAGTGGAAGATAGAAGAAAGTAAGAGGAGAGAAAGAAAGTTGTACACAGAGGACGAGTGGAAGATAGAAGAAAGTAAGAGGAGAGACAGAAAGTTGTACACAGAGGACGAGTGGAAGATAGAAGAAAGTAAGAGGAGAGAAAGAAAGTTGTACACAGAGGACGAGTGGAAGATAGAAGAAAGTAAGAGGAGAGAAAGAAAGTTGTACACAGAGGACGAGTGGAAGATAGAAGAAAGTAAGAGGAGAGACAGAAAGTTGTACACAGAGGACGAGTGGAAGATAGAAGAAAGTAAGAGGAGAGAAAGAAAGTTGTACACAGAGGCTGAGTGGAAGATAGAAGAAAGTAAGAGGAGAGAAAGAAAGTTGTACACAGAGGACGAGTGGAAGATAGAAGAAAGTAAGAGGAGAGACAGAAAGTTGTACACAGAGGACGAGTGGAAGATAGAAGAAAGTAAGAGGAGAGACAGAAAGTTGTACACAGAGGACGAGTGGAAGATAGAAGAAAGTAAGAGGAGAGACAGAAAGTTGTACACAGAGGACGAGTGGAAGATAGAAGAAAGTAAGAGGAGAGACAGAAAGTTGTACACAGAGGACGAGTGGAAGATAGAAGAAAGTAAGAGGAGAGACAGAAAGTTGTACACAGAGGACGAGTGGAAGATAGAAGAAAGTAAGAGGAGAGACAGAAAGTTGTACACAGAGGACGAGTGGAAGATAGAAGAAAGTAAGAGGAGAGACAGAAAGTTGTACACAGAGGACGAGTGGAAGATAGAAGAAAGTAAGAGGAGAGACAGAAAGTTGTACACAGAGGACGAGTGGAAGATAGAAGAAAGTAAGAGGAGAGACAGAAAGTTGTACACAGAGGACGAGTGGAAGATAGAAGAAAGTAAGAGGAGAGACAGAAAGTTGTACACAGAGGACGAGTGGAAGATAGAAGAAAGTAAGAGGAGAGAAAGAAAGTTGTACACAGAGGACGAGTGGAAGATAGAAGAAAGTAAGAGGAGAGAAAGAAAGTTGTACACAGAGGACGAGTGGAAGATAGAAGAAAGTAAGAGGAGAGACAGAAAGTTGTACACAGAGGACGAGTGGAAGATAGAAGAAAGTAAGAGGAGAGAAAGAAAGTTGTACACAGAGGACGAGTGGAAGATAGAAGAAAGTAAGAGGAGAGAAAGAAAGTTGTACACAGAGGACGAGTGGAAGATAGAAGAAAGTAAGAGGAGAGACAGAAAGTTGTACACAGAGGACGAGTGGAAGATAGAAGAAAGTAAGAGGAGAGACAGAAAGTTGTACACAGAGGACGAGTGGAAGATAGAAGAAAGTAAGAGGAGAGACAGAAAGTTGTACACAGAGGACGAGTGGAAGATAGAAGAAAGTAAGAGGAGAGACAGAAAGTTGTACACAGAGGACGAGTGGAAGATAGAAGAAAGTAAGAGGAGAGACAGAAAGTTGTACACAGAGGACGAGTGGAAGATAGAAGAAAGTAAGAGGAGAGAAAGAAAGTTGTACACAGAGGACGAGTGGAAGATAGAAGAAAGTAAGAGGAGAGACAGAAAGTTGTACACAGAGGACGAGTGGAAGATAGAAGAAAGTAAGAGGAGAGAAAGAAAGTTGTACACAGAGGACGAGTGGAAGATAGAAGAAAGTAAGAGGAGAGAAAGAAAGTTGTACACAGAGGACGAGTGGAAGATAGAAGAAAGTAAGAGGAGAGACAGAAAGTTGTACACAGAGGACGAGTGGAAGATAGAAGAAAGTAAGAGGAGAGAAAGAAAGTTGTACACAGAGGACGAGTGGAAGATAGAAGAAAGTAAGAGGAGAGAAAGAAAGTTGTACACAGAGGACGAGTGGAAGATAGAAGAAAGTAAGAGGAGAGAAAGAAAGTTGTACACAGAGGACGAGTGGAAGATAGAAGAAAGTAAGAGGAGAGACAGAAAGTTGTACACAGAGGACGAGTGGAAGATAGAAGAAAGTAAGAGGAGAGACAGAAAGTTGTACACAGAGGACGAGTGGAAGATAGAAGAAAGTAAGAGGAGAGACAGAAAGTTGTACACAGAGGACGAGTGGAAGATAGAAGAAAGTAAGAGGAGAGACAGAAAGTTGTACACAGAGGACGAGTGGAAGATAGAAGAAAGTAAGAGGAGAGAAAGAAAGTTGTACACAGAGGACGAGTGGAAGATAGAAGAAAGTAAGAGGAGAGAAAGAAAGTTGTACACAGAGGACGAGTGGAAGATAGAAGAAAGTAAGAGGAGAGACAGAAAGTTGTACACAGAGGACGAGTGGAAGATAGAAGAAAGTAAGAGGAGAGACAGAAAGTTGTACACAGAGGACGAGTGGAAGATAGAAGAAAGTAAGAGGAGAGACAGAAAGTTGTACACAGAGGACGAGTGGAAGATAGAAGAAAGTAAGAGGAGAGACAGAAAGTTGTACACAGAGGACGAGTGGAAGATAGAAGAAAGTAAGAGGAGAGACAGAAAGTTGTACACAGAGGACGAGTGGAAGATAGAAGAAAGTAAGAGGAGAGAAAGAAAGTTGTACACAGAGGACGAGTGGAAGATAGAAGAAAGTAAGAGGAGAGACAGAAAGTTGTACACAGAGGACGAGTGGAAGATAGAAGAAAGTAAGAGGAGAGAAAGAAAGTTGTACACAGAGGACGAGTGGAAGATAGAAGAAAGTAAGAGGAGAGACAGAAAGTTGTACACAGAGGACGAGTGGAAGATAGAAGAAAGTAAGAGGAGAGACAGAAAGTTGTACACAGAGGACGAGTGGAAGATAGAAGAAAGTAAGAGGAGAGACAGAAAGTTGTACACAGAGGACGAGTGGAAGATAGAAGAAAGTAAGAGGAGAGACAGAAAGTTGTACACAGAGGACGAGTGGAAGATAGAAGAAAGTAAGAGGAGAGACAGAAAGTTGTACACAGAGGACGAGTGGAAGATAGAAGAAAGTAAGAGGAGAGAAAGAAAGTTGTACACAGAGGACGAGTGGAAGATAGAAGAAAGTAAGAGGAGAGACAGAAAGTTGTACACAGAGGACGAGTGGAAGATAGAAGAAAGTAAGAGGAGAGACAGAAAGTTGTACACAGAGGACGAGTGGAAGATAGAAGAAAGTAAGAGGAGAGACAGAAAGTTGTACACAGAGGACGAGTGGAAGATAGAAGAAAGTAAGAGGAGAGAAAGAAAGTTGTACACAGAGGACGAGTGGAAGATAGAAGAAAGTAAGAGGAGAGACAGAAAGTTGTACACAGAGGACGAGTGGAAGATAGAAGAAAGTAAGAGGAGAGACAGAAAGTTGTACACAGAGGACGAGTGGAAGATAGAAGAAAGTAAGAGGAGAGAAAGAAAGTTGTACACAGAGGACGAGTGGAAGATAGAAGAAAGTAAGAGGAGAGACAGAAAGTTGTACACAGAGGACGAGTGGAAGATAGAAGAAAGTAAGAGGAGAGAAAGAAAGTTGTACACAGAGGACGAGTGGAAGATAGAAGAAAGTAAGAGGAGAGACAGAAAGTTGTACACAGAGGACGAGTGGAAGATAGAAGAAAGTAAGAGGAGAGAAAGAAAGTTGTACACAGAGGACGAGTGGAAGATAGAAGAAAGTAAGAGGAGAGAAAGAAAGTTGTACACAGAGGACGAGTGGAAGATAGAAGAAAGTAAGAGGAGAGAAAGAAAGTTATACACAGAGGACGAGTGGAAGATAGAAGAAAGTAAGAGGAGAGACAGAAAGTTGTACACAGAGGACGAGTGGAAGATAGAAGAAAGTAAGAGGAGAGAAAGAAAGTTGTACACAGAGGACGAGTGGAAGATAGAAGAAAGTAAGAGGAGAGAAAGAAAGTTGTACACAGAGGACGAGTGGAAGATAGAAGAAAGTAAGAGGAGAGAAAGAAAGTTGTACACAGAGGACGAGTGGAAGATAGAAGAAAGTAAGAGGAGAGACAGAAAGTTGTACACAGAGGACGAGTGGAAGATAGAAGAAAGTAAGAGGAGAGAAAGAAAGTTGTACACAGAGGACGAGTGGAAGATAGAAGAAAGTAAGAGGAGAGAAAGAAAGTTGTACACAGAGGACGAGTGGAAGATAGAAGAAAGTAAGAGGAGAGACAGAAAGTTGTACACAGAGGACGAGTGGAAGATAGAAGAAAGTAAGAGGAGAGAAAGAAAGTTGTACACAGAGGACGAGTGGAAGATAGAAGAAAGTAAGAGGAGAGAAAGAAAGTTGTACACAGAGGACGAGTGGAAGATAGAAGAAAGTAAGAGGAGAGAAAGAAAGTTGTACACAGAGGACGAGTGGAAGATAGAAGAAAGTAAGAGGAGAGACAGAAAGTTGTACACAGAGGACGAGTGGAAGATAGAAGAAAGTAAGAGGAGAGAAAGAAAGTTGTACACAGAGGACGAGTGGAAGATAGAAGAAAGTAAGAGGAGAGAAAGACAGAAATTTATAGAAAGAGAGAGGGACGTAAGAATTGTCCATGTTTGTGATACATGTGGTGGAGCGATAGAGCCGTCGTAGCTTAAAATACTGTCCTGTTTAGCGACTTAAGGGATAGACAGATAACAGCCCTCGCTCAGTAGCTCATGATTTAACACCATCAATATTTCTCTATTAATGATCCTGTACAGCGGTTCCAAGTGATTTTTTCTTTTTGATTTCATTGACTCCATTGAATTCGATATTTCCTTTCAGAATCTCCCAACACTTCAGCGGGTGTTTGATATTTTAGTTGCATCTTAATTCTTAATGTATCGGCATGGCCCGACATTCCCAAAACTATTTAATTTCCGCGTACCCCTGTCACCCTTAGGATACCATATTTTTAGAAACGATGTTCACAATTTCTAATAACTTTATCTAGATCTAGTTGATTTACTACTGGTCTACACATATACAAGCGAAGAGCTTTAAAGAGATTGGTGGTGCTAAATATATTAAAGTGTTACCATTGATCGCCACGCCACTCAACTTTCTAAAGACTCTGTCCATCCAATGTACTAGATTTCTGTCAAAGTAAACTATTTGGTTTGGTCTACTAAGAATTGGTTTCCTCGGCTCTACTTGACAAGTGTCCTAACAATTGTACTAACAAGCTACAAACTATGTCATATATTCAACTACACCATGTGTCAATATACCCCCCCCCCCCCCTGGTAGCTCTATCAGCCGACTGTTAAAAAAAGGATGAGCCAGTCCGCCTACCATTAAATTGAGTTAAATTGAGAAGTAGAAATGAATGGGACTATTACAAGTACTTACTGTTGAAAAGGAATTACCAGGCGGGTGTAAAGAGGGAGGGATGGAGGTAGGGAGAGTGTGGTTAGGAATTTGTGAGGAATTTCCTGAAATGAACCCTCGAAAGGTACCCTGCTATGAAATGCCATCGTTAGACTGAAGCCGATTTTGAAGACGATCATTCACACGTGGTCTAAATAGTCACTCAAAGAGTACCAGCACTCGACGAGACATCGGGCTTTGATTCCCACTAATAGTCGTTGGTTGATAAAACTCCTCTTTCCTCCCACCCTCCCACCCCTCCCATTCTAGAGGGAGGTTTGCTTTAATCAATGTGGTCTACATGTAAACATTGGGCCCCCAACACCTAATCATGGCAATGTGGGCAATGTGGGCAGACGTAAGGGATTGCCGGTTTAGAGTCTCTCTCACGTAAAGTTGTGCGATTAAGATGTTGATGAATTTATACCCTTTTGTCTGAACAGATGCATATATTTATGTGTGTGTTGTGTGTGTTTATGTGTGTATATTTATTATGGTTGACATCTTTCATCTTTTATCTTATGAGACAGCGATTCCCAAAATGTGCGCCGGGGTGCCGTAGGGAGCCGATGTGTTTTTACTGGGGAACCGCAGAGTATTGGAAAAGCCTCTTACGATTTTATAAAGTATACCTTCGCCAAACTTTCTAATGGCATTTTAGCCTGGAAAAATAGCCTGTCAGCCTGGAAATTTATCTAAATCTATTATCTATATTTACATCTACATTTTGTATAAAAATCAAGTTCAGAAAAAAAACGCCAATCCCATTTTTATACGCCATAAACGCCTACTGACCGTGCCTTAGATTAATAGGCTACCTCATTCACGCAATATTTAGGTCACTTAGGGGGAGTAGGGGTGTGACCATTTTCCAAAAAACGTGTTCCAGCAGCCTGGAATTCGGCTCTTATAGCCTTGAAATAGTCTGGAAACAGCCTTGATTTTTTCCAGAAAAAAATGTGAGAACCCTGTCTTGAGCTTAAATCTTGACACATAGACGTGAAACCCATCATGCTAACATATTCTGTCAAACTAGATCTATTAATTTAGCCTTTTTTGTCTGCTTGTTCCTTTGTGAGTGGCGAAGAGCGAAATCGTCTGTAGGCTAATGTATAACTGGATAAAAAATAATAAGAAGAACATGTTTTTTTTTTGTAGCTGTTTAATTTCGTTTTTAATTCAATGTGGACAAAAGAAATGAGACAGTCTCTGATGGAAGGGTGTGAGAACATAGATCTAGGATGTGAAAACATAGATCTAGTCTATATCAAAAAAGGGCGCGGGGAGTAGAAAATGATCGGGCACCACTGATATTTTTGTTGTCTGTATTTGAATAGTGCCTCAATTGTGTTCAAACGTATTGGCCGCAAGTACATGCAACCTGTTTCAGTGAAGAAACTTCCACTTCCATCACTAGCCTATAGGTGGGAAATACTTCGTGTCTGTGCCCTCGGCACGTCTTCCCAATTTGATCCCCGATTTCTGATTATATCAGAAGTTCAACGTCTGCTCATCAAGGGCAGAATGAATACAGCCAATGAAACGTTGAGATGAAGTAAACGATAAAGACCTGCAGATTTTACAATTTCACAGCTACCAGACGATTAGAAAACTTTTGACACCCACATTTATATTTATACGTTATTATGGTTATTTTTTCGTTGTTGAAAGTTTTGCTTTGAAGTGTTTATATTTCTCTGAGTCTAGAATGAAATGAAGATATTTAATTTGTCAAATTTTTATATATCTCTTAAATATGTAATTGTAACCTTACATTTGATTAAGCATTGTTTGTGCTTATATCGCAAGCGATAGACGGAATTTAAAAAAAAAGCAACAATAAGCCTATCTTCTTATCTTTTATACGACTAATTAGTGTTTGAAAGACAGTTAGTGAATTGTTTTATGCGAATCAAACATGATTTTAAAATATTTCTTCCAGAACAAAAATCACCGAGCTCTATATTTAAATAATTTCCTGCTTCCAACAAAACCGTCAATGTGTGTTAAAGTTTTCATAACAGATTTTTTGGTTTTCAAACGGCTTAATTAAACATCCTTGGATCTAATTCAAACCAATCAACAAACTGGAATTCCTCTTGCACGTGAAGTGACCCGTACGTAATTGTTCCCAAACGCCCTGACAATTTCTACGGTCTATTCAATATATTAATTCAGGGCTAAGCCATTTTGTCAAAGGAACAAGTTGCTTCACTAGATAGATTCATTTTCTATTTTTAAAAAACACGTTATCTGTGGAGTCTATTAATCTAATCCTATCAGACAATAGTCGTAGATACACATTCAATTATCATTTATTTAATTTACTTGGTTCAGTAGGTAGTTGTAGAGTTGTAATACACATTCAATTATCATTTATTTAATTTACTTGGTTCAGTAGGTAGTTGTAGAGTTGTAATACACATTCAATTATCATTTATTTAATTTACTTGGTTCAGTAGGTAGTTGTAGAGTTGTAATACACATTCAATTATCATTTATTTAATTTACTTGGTTCAGTAGGTAGTTGTAGAGTTGTAATACACATTCAATTATCATTTATTTAATTTACTTGGTTCAGTAGGTAGTTGTAGAGTTGTAATACACAGAACTACAATTTTCTCTCTTTCTTTGTCTCTCTTTCTCTCTCGTTCTTTATATTTCTTTTTTTCTTTCTCTTTTTCATTCTCTCTTTTTTTTTTCTCTCTCTGTCTCTCTCTCTCTGTCTCTCTCTCTCTGTCTCTCTCTCTCTGTCTCTCTCTCTCTGTCTCTCTCTCTCTGTCTCTCTCTCTGTCTCTCTCTCTCTGTCTCTCTCTCTCTGTCTCTCTCTCTCTCTGTCTCTCTCTCTCTGTCTCTCTCTCTCTGTCTCTCTCTCTCTGTCTCTCTCTCTCTGTCTCTCTCTCTCTGTCTCTCTCTCTGTCTCTCTCTCTCTGTCTCTCTCTCTCTGTCTCTCTCTCTCTGTCTCTCTCTCTCTCTCTCTCTCTCCCTCTATCTCTCTGTCTCTCCCTCTATCTCTCTCTCTCTCTCTCTGTCTCTCTCTCTCTCTCTGTCTCTATCTCTCTCTCTCTCTCTCTCTCTCTGTCTCTCTCTCTCTCTCTATCTCTCTCTCTGTCTCTCTCTCTCTCTCTCTCTCTCTCTCTATCTCTCTCTCTGTCTCTCTCTCTCTCTCTCTCTCTCTCTCTCTCAAAGCGAATTCTCAATTACAGAACACGGCATTCCAAAGGTCCGTAAATTAACTCGCATATTGTCATGACGACACCCCAACGCCCCGGGCCCACACCCCACAAGCAACACAATATGCCTTCAAAATCGTAGACAATGTTTAGCAGCTGCAAGGGGAATGTGTGGCAGTCTGATATGCCAAATAGATATTTTGACATGAACTGTCTTCAGCTCGAAAACAAAACCCCTCCACGAGGCTGCATCGTGTGTGTTAATTATAACACTGCAGTTGTTCTAGAAGACATTCTGCCACGCTCCCACTCCGCCCCCCTCTTTCTCCCACTCCGCCGCCCTCTTTCTTCCACTCCGCCACCCTCTTTCTCTATCCCGTTTCTTTCCAACCAATCCCTATGTTCAAACTATAATTCTCATGATCAATGTTGTTTAGTTGTTTATTAGTTGTTTAGTTGTTTATTAGTTGTTTAGTTGTTTATTAGTTGTTTAAATGTTTTTTTAGTTGTTTAGTTGTTTATTAGTTGTTTAGTTGTTTATTAGTTGTTTAGTTGTTTATTAGTTGTTTAGTTGTTTATTTGTTTATTAGTTGTTTAGTTGTTTATTAGTTGTTTAGTTGTTTATTAGTTGTTTAGTTGTTTATTAGTTGTTTAGTTGTTTATTAGTTGTTTAGTTGTTTATTAGTTGTTTATTAGTTGCTTAGTTGTTTATTAGTTGTTTAGTTGTTTATTTGTTGTTTAGTTGTTTATTATAAAATCTACAAATGGTGTTGGAAAAAAGCCTTAGGGAGAAAATAAAAACGATTATTTCTGATATTTAAAATTTGGTAAAAATTGGAACAGATTTCAGTGTATGAAGTCTCACAAATTATAAAAATAGGAACAATTTGTGTATGAAGTCTCACAAATTTTATAAATAGGAACAATTTGTGTATGAAGTCTCACAAATTATAAAAATAGGAACAATTGTGTATGAAGTCTCACAAATTATAAAAATAGGAAAAATTTGTGTATGAAGTAACACAAATTATAAAAAAAAAACGAACAATTTGTATATGGAGTCTCAAAGATTTTATAAAAATAGGGACAATTTGTGTATAAAGTCTCACAAATTAGGACTAACCAAGCTAGGTGACAATCATATGTCCCATCGACGTGATGTCATCGTGGTCAGGTCAAAGTGACGTCATTATATTCATATCCTCATGGTCATATAGACGTGACATCATTATAATCAGACTTGAGTCGCACCAGTATAGTCACATAGACGTGATAGCAGTATAGTCATGTGGACGTGACAGTTATATAGTCTTGTGGACGTGACAGTTATATAGTTACGTGTTCATGTAAACCTAAAGTGCCCTACCCATGATACCACACAAAAAACCCTTCTAATGTCTATCCCTATTAGTATTTGAATTTCGTCATTGCATAAAATACCATCCGGTGGGTCTAGGCTGGTCTAGATAAAGACAAGGACAGTTTAGTCTAGGCTGGTCTAGATAAAGACAAGGACAGTTTAGTCTAGGCTGGTCTAGATAAAGACAAGGACAGTTTAGTCTAGGCTGGTCTAGATAAAGACAAGGACAGTTTAGTCTAGGCTGGTCTAGATAAAGACAAGGACAGTTTAGTCTAGGCTGGTCTAGATAAAGACAAGGACAGTTTAGTCTAGGCTGGTCTAGATAAAGACAAGGACAGTTTAGTCTAGGCTGGTCTAGATAAAGACAAGGACAGTTTAGTCTAGGCTGGTCTAGATAAAGACAAGGACAGTTTAGTCTAGGCTGGTCTAGATAAAGACAAGGACAGTTTAGTCTAGGCTGGTCTAGATAAAGACAAGGACAGTTTAGTCTAGGCTGGTCTAGATAAAGACAAGGACAGTTTAGTCTAGGCTGGTCTAGATAAAGACAAGGACAGTTTAGTCTAGGCTGGTCTAGATAAAGACAAGGACAGTTTAGTCTAGGCTGGTCTAGATAAAGACAAGGACAGTTTAGTCTAGGCTGGTCTAGATAAAGACAAGGACAGTTTAGTCTAGGCTGGTCTAGATAAAGACAAGGACAGTTTAGTCTAGGCTGGTCTAGATAAAGACAAGGACAGTTTAGTCTAGGCTGGTCTAGATAAAGACAAGGACAGTTTAGTCTAGGCTGGTCTAGATAAAGACAAGGACAGTTTAGTCTAGGCTGGTCTAGATAAAGACAAGGACAGTTTAGTCTAGGCTGGTCTAGATAAAGACAAGGACAGTTTAGTCTAGGCTGGTCTAGATAAAGACAAGGACAGTTTAGTCTAGGCTGGTCTAGATAAAGACAAGGACAGTTTAGTCTAGGCTGGTCTAGATAAAGACAAGGACAGTTTAGTCTAGGCTGGTCTAGATAAAGACAAGGACAGTTTAGTCTAGGCTGGTCTAGATAAAGACAAGGACAGTTTAGTCTAGGCTGGTCTAGATAAAGACAAGGACAGTTTAGTCTAGGCTGGTCTAGATAAAGACAAGGACAGTTTAGTCTAGGCTGGTCTAGATAAAGACAAGGACAGTTTAGTCTAGGCTGGTCTAGATAAAGACAAGGACAGTTTAGTCTAGGCTGGTCTAGATAAAGACAAGGACAGTTTAGTCTAGGCTGGTCTAGATAAAGACAAGGACAGTTTAGTCTAGGCTGGTCTAGATAAAGACAAGGACAGTTTAGTCTAGGCTGGTCTAGATAAAGACAAGGACAGTTTAGTCTAGGCTGGTCTAGATAAAGACAAGGACAGTTTAGTCTAGGCTGGTCTAGATAAAGACAAGGACAGTTTAGTCTAGGCTGGTCTAGATAAAGACAAGGACAGTTTAGTCTAGGCTGGTCTAGATAAAGACAAGGACAGTTTAGTCTAGGCTGGTCTAGATAAAGACAAGGACAGTTTAGTCTAGGCTGGTCTAGATAAAGACAAGGACAGTTTAGTCTAGGCTGGTCTAGATAAAGACAAGGACAGTTTAGTCTAGGCTGGTCTAGATAAAGACAAGGACAGTTTAGTCTAGGCTGGTCTAGATAAAGACAAGGACAGTTTAGTCTAGGCTGGTCTAGATAAAGACAAGGACAGTTTAGTCTAGGCTGGTCTAGATAAAGACAAGGACAGTTTAGTCTAGGCTGGTCTAGATAAAGACAAGGACAGTTTAGTCTAGGCTGGTCTAGATAAAGACAAGGACAGTTTAGTCTAGGCTGGTCTAGATAAAGACAAGGACAGTTTAGTCTAGGCTGGTCTAGATAAAGACAAGGACAGTTTAGTCTAGGCTGGTCTAGATAAAGACAAGGACAGTTTAGTCTAGGCTGGTCTAGATAAAGACAAGGACAGTTTAGTCTAGGCTGGTCTAGATAAAGACAAGGACAGTTTAGTCTAGGCTGGTCTAGATAAAGACAAGGACAGTTTAGTCTAGGCTGGTCTAGATAAAGACAAGGACAGTTTAGTCTAGGCTGGTCTAGATAAAGACAAGGACAGTTTAGTCTAGGCTGGTCTAGATAAAGACAAGGACAGTTTAGTCTAGGCTGGTCTAGATAAAGACAAGGACAGTTTAGTCTAGGCTGGTCTAGATAAAGACAAGGACAGTTTAGTCTAGGCTGGTCTAGATAAAGACAAGGACAGTTGTTTCACGTTCAACGAAAAAAAGGGCAAAGGTAGATCTATATGTCGTTGAAGTTTTGTTGAAACGTTTGTTGTAAGTCCATAATTATAGGCGGAGTCATTATTAAGCGAAGGGGTGGGTGTGTAGTGGACGGGGTGGCAAGGGGAAAGTTTGAATGTCAAGGTCACGTCCTATATATCACCGTCGAAAAAAATGTGTGTAGATCCTATGTGTGTGTTACTGCCTGTGTGTTACTGCCTGTGTGTTACTGCCTGTGTGTTACTGCCTGTGTGTTACTGCCTGTGTGTTACTGCCTGTGTGTTACTGCATGTGTGTTACTGCCTGTGTGTTACTGCCTGTGTGTTACTGCATGTGTGTTACTGCATGTGTGTTACTGCATGTGTGTTTGTATTTATCACCGTTGATGTCCAACTTGTACTTGGTCTATTTAATAGACTACTTGCTCTAAGTTACTCTTGTGGCTAATGTCAAATAATGTATTCTCTTCAAATCTCACTTAACTCGTTTGTACATAATTAGAGCTGCTCTAGACAGTGACATAGACGATAAGAGATGGTCTTAGTCAAGCTGCAGGTAGACATATACACCCCAGTCATACACCCCCACTCATACAACCCCACCCATACACCCCCTTTCATACACCCCCACCCATACACCCCCACCCATACACCCCACTCATACAACCCCACTCATACACCCCCACCCATACACCCCCACCCATACACCCCACTCATACAACCCCACCCATACAACCCCACCCATACACCCCACCCGTACACCCCACTCATACAACCCCACCCATACACCCCACCCATACACCCCACTCATACAACCCCACCCATACACCCCCACCCATACACCCCACTCATACAACCTTACTCATACAACCCCACTCATACACCCCCACCCATACAGACCCACCCGTACAGCCCCCAGGTAGACTCATACACCCCCATGTGGCCCCACACATACAGCCCCATCCGCCCTCAATGAAATACTGTTGCTCACTGTCAATGTTCACGAAAGGGCCGCCCTGTAAAACCTCGACCAGTGCAGTACTTCCTCTAGACTTGTGCAGTACTTCCTATAGACCAGTACATAACTTCCTCTAGACCAGTGCAGTACTTCCTCTAAGTCTAGACCAACTTAATACTCTACATTCCGACAGAGTTGGAGAAAGATTCGGCAGTTGGACAGAAAGTTTGACAAAAACTGGAACTATTGTGATCAATGCTTTGTATTCATAATCTAAATATTAATTTACTTGTTGGGTTTATAGTTAAGCTTGATGATAAATTTAGGTTTAGAGTTAAGCGGGTTTGGTTTAGTGTTAGGCTTCGGCTTGAGGGTTTATACACATTTTACTGGTCATTATTCTCATAGCACCGCCACCATTCATCAAACACTCCGTCCCTCCAGTTCGCCTAACCTTAAACACTTATGTCTGTAGTCTGTGTTGCTTAGTTAAACAGACAGCAGACGTCTGCTTCTTTACGCTATTCACAGGGAGGGAGAAAATAATATATGACCCCCCTACCCCTTCCATCTTTGTGTGTATGTGTGTTCTGTGTTGAAACACATGAAAAATATTTGTACCTAAATGCATACCTTTAGTGACCTAAATATTCCGACTTGACTGGGTGGTGAAGTAAGTCAGCTGTATGAAGATAAAGTGTTAGAAAGAGAGCCGCAAACACTCGACAGACGGGGTGGGGTGGGGCGTGAGGATTATTTCACGATCTTCAAAACCTGTCTTCCTTGCCCTCTCCTCCCCACCAGTCACTGCCAGACTATTTAGACCCCACCCCCATTTTTCTATGGTATAAAACGTGATATATATTTTTCTTTAAGGTTTCGTGTTAACGTTGTTGCAGACGACGACACAGTCCATTGTCCCGCTAATCTAGACAGATTCAAAACTTCCGTAGAACTATGAATGAATTAAACTCTGAATGAAAGAGGTCTTCTTTCAAAAAACCGCTCCAAGTCGAGCCCGAGCCTACAGTTCCCTAGTTGTCTGGGTTATGATTGGTCTGCTTACAATCATCATCTCCCTTTTTTCTTTTCTTGGGGAACATAAGGCCTCAGTGTTTACATTGTTCTGACCTGGAATCCTTGATTTATCTGCACCAGGTCTAAACTTCACCTTTTATTCAGAGATTTATCTGCACCAGGTCTAAACTTCACCTTTTATTCAGAGATTTATCTGCACCAGGTCTAAACTTCATCTTGATTTATCTGCACCAGGTCTAAACTTCACCTTTTATTCAGAGAACCAGAGTCTTAGGGCTCGGATAATTACTGTATTCCTCTAGCTAAGGATACTTCCATACAGGGCCTGTACAAACAGTTGCCCAGACACATCCACTCTCAAGTCCTGCAAGCTAGGGCAGCCTCTTAGTATTTATTCGTCCGTCTGTTTCTTCGCGAGACTTTCTGCACAGCGTGTCACGGAGGTATCAAAGCCTACTGAAACGTTTTTCTACATTGCTGAGTGCTCCTTCCCGTTCAAAAATGGCAATTGTAGTGTGTCCTTTCCATAGCACGTCCGTCATTGGTCAATTACATTCGGGTTTCACATAACCAAGCCCTTGTTAGAATCATATCAGTACTTGTACAAATGGTACTGCTCTTTCCTATCTTTGAGTACTTATATCAAAGCATGAGCCATCAAGGGACTGCGCCCTTCATCAAGGTCAGTCCTTAAAGTTCCCAGTGTGGCTGGGCACAATAAGAAGTACCTTGGAGTGCGCTCATTTGAATCTTTACGGAAAAGCTTACCTCGGACACTGAGAGAATCTGAGACAAAAGAGTCTTTTAAAAAGAGCTTAAAGACCTTTCTCTTTGGCTAGCGGCTGTGTGCCTTATATACTAATACATCTGCTACTACAATTCACACCGAGAGCGCACCGAGCAAGCTAAATTTAAAAGCATGTATAGAAGCGCTATATAAATAACCATTATTATTATTAGGCTACCCTTAGTTTGTTATACAGAGATCCATTAAAATTTTATCTTTTCTGACGTAGGTGCATGATTGTACTTCATTTTGCTACTGGGTTTGACATGGCCACACTATTCCCTGGTATGTTATCGAAACAAGACACGCTTCATTACACCCCACCCCTTCTAGTGTGTCCCTGTGTTTTGGTCCATACCTGTAGGTCCTTAACACTTTCACTATTGTCATCGATTCCAGAATTTTTCAATAATTATTCACCTCTAAAAGTGTTGTGTATTAAACCCTTGCAATTTGTTACTTAATGCTTGTTTTCATATAAATCTACTTATTGCTAATTTACTAATGTTTTTAATGTTTTGGATAAGTACACGGAAGACCTCTTTAATATTGGATTATTGACTGATGAAATGTAAATTTCCTAAGCCGACATTGACGTCTCACTCAATTTTAGACACTGGTCAAATATGACAGACAACAGGACAAGCAATCAAATGACCTCCCCCCCTTCCCCCCTTTATTTAAACAGCGTAGATGAACTGAAAGCTATCATTGAACATTTAAAATACACTACCACTTTGAGCATGGATCTTTCGGTAAACAGATAAAAATACGAAAATAAAATAGGAATCTGTTTGAGACTCAGTGATCTAAATGACAGCATGACATCCTCTATCCTCTATCCTCTATCCTCTATACTCTACAGCGATGACATATCTGTTAGGGGGATGAAGGAGGAGGTGGGGGCAGCAAGAGAAGTAAAAAAATGTACCCTATTGAGACTAGAAGGAATGCCATTCAATGGAATTCGGTATAATTTCATTTCTTTTGACGCTGAACTAGGTGTGGGGTTGGGTGGGGGCTGTATAGAGGTGAGACGAGGATTGGGGTGGCGGGGGCTGCTACGTTTCATTGCTTCTGTGTGGAAGGTTTCTTTAAACAGAAATCCATGGCTTAAAATACCCGCAGAGATACAATCAGTGGAGATGTAGTGTCTGCATCAGAGGCGTGGCAATCAGTAGGTGCTAAGTCTAGACAGAAGACAAACACACATATTAAATGCAATGCTTCCCAAATCTGGTTACCATTTTGTGTCTAAATCGTTCTGTTGAGCTTATGTTTTATTCTAAACTAACTGTCCGTCTTATTAGTATTATTTAACTCCCAGCTTATGGTTTTCTTTAGAGCTATAGATGTGCTCGCATTTGTCTTTAACTTTTCATGATCCAGGCAGGCAAGGATTAAGTCTTCTGACATTTAACGTTTAACATGTAAAGCAAAATATTACTGTTTCTTGTAACCTTGATTGTGTATGGAGCCTAAATAAAGTTACTGTAAGTGGAACTCTCTCTGCCATCTTCAATGAAGACTTGTCCTCCCCACCATATTCAATGAAGACTTGTCCTCCCCACCATATTCAATGAAGACTTGTCCTCCCCACCATATTCAATGAAGACTTGTCCTCCCCACCATATTCAATGAAGACTTGTCCTCCCCACCATATTCAATGAAGACTTGTCCTCCCCACCATATTCAATGAAGACTTGTCCTCCCCACCATATTCAATGAAGACTTGTCCTCCCCACCATATTCAATGAAGACTTGTCCTCCCCACCATATTCAATGAAGACTTGTCCTCCCCACCATATTCAATGAAGACTTGTCCTCCCCACCATATTCAATGAAGACTTGTCCTCCCCACCATATTCAATGAAGACTTGTCCTCCCCACCATATTCAATGAAGACTTGTCCTCCCCACCATATTCAATGAAGACTTGTCCTCCCCACCATATTCAATGAAGACTTGTCCTCCCCACCATATTCAATGAAGACTTGTCCTCCCCACCATATTCAATGAAGACTTGTCCTCCCCACCATATTCAATGAAGACTTGTCCTCCCCACCATATTCAATGAAGACTTGTCCTCCCCACCATATTCAATGAAGACTTGTCCTCCCCACCATATTCAATGAAGACTTGTCCTCCCCACCATATTCAATGAAGACTTGTCCTCCCCACCATATTCAATGAAGACTTGTCCTCCCCACCATATTCAATGAAGACTTGTCCTCCCCACCATATTCAATGAAGACTTGTCCTCCCCACCATATTCAATGAAGACTTGTCCTCCCCACCATATTCAATGAAGACTTGTCCTCCCCACCATATTCAATGAAGACTTGTCCTCCCCACCATATTCAATGAAGACTTGTCCTCCCCACCATATTCAATGAAGACTTGTCCTCCCCACCATATTCAATGAAGACTTGTCCTCCCCACCATATTCAATGAAGACTTGTCCTCCCCACCATATTCAATGAAGACTTGTCCTCCCCACCATATTCAATGAAGACTTGTCCTCCCCACCATATTCAATGAAGACTTGTCCTCCCCACCATATTCAATGAAGACTTGTCCTCCCCACCATATTCAATGAAGACTTGTCCTCCCCACCATATTCAATGAAGACTTGTCCTCCCCACCATATTCAATGAAGACTTGTCCTCCCCACCATATTCAATGAAGACTTGTCCTCCCCACCATATTCAATGAAGACTTGTCCTCCCCACCATATTCAATGAAGACTTGTCCTCCCCACCATATTCAATGAAGACTTGTCCTCCCCACCATATTCAATGAAGACTTGTCCTCCCCACCATATTCAATGAAGACTTGTCCTCCCCACCATATTCAATGAAGACTTGTCCTCCCCACCATATTCAATGAAGACTTGTCCTCCCCACCATATTCAATGAAGACTTGTCCTCCCCACCATATTCAATGAAGACTTGTCCTCCCCACCATATTCAATGAAGACTTGTCCTCCCCACCATATTCAATGAAGACTTGTCCTCCCCACCATATTCAATGAAGACTTGTCCTCCCCACCATATTCAATGAAGACTTGTCCTCCCCACCATATTCAATGAAGACTTGTCCTCCCCACCATATTCAATGAAGACTTGTCCTCCCCACCATATTCAATGACTATGCGAAAGCGCAGTAAACCACGGTTAATCATGTACGTTTAATAGGGATTTACCAATGCGCACCATGATGTGTATAACCCCCCCCCCCCCCCCTCCAGTTAAAACAGAGGTTTTGGGTTGTGGTGGGGTGCGAGTCTGAAAATTTGATGTAATATTTTACCAGGGCTTAACGCCTATGTGCCAATATTTTGATCAATAGAATGACGGGTAGTAAATTTAGCCTTCGGCGACGAGGTATCCATTCAGTCTTGCAGAATGTTTTGCGAAGTTAATATACAGGAACAATGGTGCTGTATTAGGGTTCGGAAGGCACTTTTTACTATTTCAGACACTTACCCCTACGTCACCCCAACGTCACCCCTACCCCATTTGTCACTTTTTATGTTAGGTTCTCACTCTAACAATGTTTACAACTAATTGTCCAATAACTCCACCCATAGCTTGAGTGTTAAAACTAATAACTCCACCCATAAATTGAGTGTTGCCAAAAAAATGTCCAATAACTCGCCCATAAATTGAGTGTTGCCAAAAAAATGTCCAATAACTCCGCCCATAAATTGAGTGTTTCAAAAAAATGTCCAATAACTCCGCCCATAAATTGAGTATTGCAAATAAATAACCAATAACTCCGCCCATAAATTGAGTGTTGCAAATAAATGCCCAGTAACTCCACCCATAGCTTAAGTTTTACTACTAAATGTCCAATAACTCCACTCATAACTTGAGTGTTACAACTAAATGTCCAATAACTTCACCCATAACTTAAATGTTAAATGTCCAATAACGTCACCCATAACTTAAATGTTAAATGTCCAATAACTTCACCCATAACTTAAATGTTAAATGTCCAATAACGTCACCCATAACTTAAATGTTAAATGTCCAATAACTTCACCCATAACTTAAATGTTAAATGTCCAATAACGTCACCCATAACTTAAATGTAAAATGTCCCATAACTCCACCCATAAATTGAGTGCACTCACTTTCTTACAGAAATAGTAGCTTACACTCAATAGGCGACTCGGAAATTGAATGGGAAAAGATTATGCAGACGAACACAGAGTACTATCAAGTAGGTGAAAGTTTCCACGCCTGCTCGCTCTTTCCCTCGCACCCACTCTGAGACGGTCTCACTGCCATGTTAAAATAAGCATTGGCTTTTATTTCAATGGTTCTCATTGTGTTTGGGGAAATGAGACCCATTGGTGCCCATTTGATGTAGGCCTACCGTCTTGGATGCCTTTATGTGGGGTTAAAAAAATATTCAACCAGTTCAAATGTCTTCTCTTCGCCGAATTTCTTAAATTCTTATAGTATATTTGTTACCACTTAGTTATATAATATAGTGTTCGATCTAAACAGCGGCGGATTCAAACAGGGGCGATGTTGCAGAGTAGTTAGAAAGTGTTTAGTTAAACTGGGCCCATCTGTAACTTTGACGAGGGTCCCATTAGTTAACGTTTACTTTGCAAAGTATTTTTGTGTCGGGGCCCCATAAACCCCGGGCTTACAGCCGTCTCTCAGCACGTTGCAATCCAAAGGCGTAGATCTACATCCGTAAATCTTCCATCTCCCGTCCTATCTTGACAAATAATAATCGTTGACGCTCCCTTCTCTGACTCCGCCTTGTGTACACGTGTTAAGAATATTCTAATTCTAATACTGATGGCAATAGTGCACGTGCCCCCATCCCCCCCCCCCGCCCCAGGCATACTTAGGTCACCAGAAACAAAGAAAAGATGTCGCCGAAATGTGTCCCCTCCCCAGCACCCCATCCTAAGCATAGCGGGGCAGACAATTACATTAATCCTCGCTCCATCTGTCACCTAGTGGTCCCCAATGTGCCAGTGTAACATTTTACACCCCCACTTCCTCCACCCCCAACACACACATATCAATGCCGTACGCCGTGTTCTAAATATAGAGCTTGTGCTACTTTCCAAAAGGTATGGCTGGCATTCCCTAAATACATTGGCTGGCATGGGCGAAGTTGTACATTTTTTTTTTACTATGGGCCCTTACACTTAATACTTTACATTATACACTTAATACTTTACATTATACACTTAATACTTTACATTATACACTTAATACTTTACATTATACACTTAATACTTTACATTAAACACTTAATACTTTTCATTATACACTTAATACTTTACATTATACACTTAATACTTTACATTATACACTTAATACTTTACATTATACACTTAATACTTTACATTATACACTTAATACTTTACATTATACACTTAATACTTTACATTATACACTTAATACTTTACATTATACACTTAATACTTTACATTATACACTTAATACTTTACATTATACACTTAATACTTTACATTATACACTTAATACTTTACATTATACACTTAATACTTTACACTATACACTTAATACTTTACATTATACACTTAATACTTTACACTATACACTTAATACTTTACATTATACACTTAATACTTTACATTATACACTTAATACTTTACATTATACACTTAATACTTTACATTATACACTTAATACTTTACATTATACACTTAATACTTTACATTATACACTTAATACTTTACATTATACACTTAATACTTTACATTATACACTTAATACTTTACATTATACACTTAATACTTTACATTATACACTTAATACTTTACATTATACACTTAATACTTTACATTATACACTTAATACTTTACATTATACACTTAATACTTTACATTATACACTTAATACTTTTCATTATACACTTAATACTTTACATTATACACTTAATACTTTACATTATACACTTAATACTTTACATTATACACTTAATACTTTACATTATACACTTAATACTTTTCATTATACACTTAATACTTTACATTATACACTTAATACTTTACATTATACACTTAATACTTTACACTATACACTTAATACTTTACATTATACACTTAATACTTTACATTATACACTTAATACTTTACATTATACACTTAATACTTTACATTATACACTTAATACTTTACACTATACACTTAATACTTTACATTATACACTTAATACTTTACATTATACACTTAATACTTTACATTATACACTTAATACTTTACATTATACACTTAATACTTTACATTATACACTTAATACTTTACATTATACACTTAATACTTTACATTATACACTTAATACTTTACATTATACACTTAATACTTTACATTATACACTTAATACGTTACATTATACACTTAATACTTTACATTATACACTTAATACTTTACATTATACACTTAATACTTTACATTATACACTTAATACTTTACATTATACACTTAATACTTTACACTATACACTTAATACTTTACATTATACACTTAATACTTTACATTATACACGTAATACTTTACATTATACACTTAATACTTTACATTATACACTTAATACTTTACATTATACACTTAATACTTTACATTATACACTTAATACTTTTCATTATACACTTAATACTTTACATTATACACTTAATACTTTACATTATACACTTAATACTTTACATTATACACTTAATACTTTACATTATACACTTAATACTTTACATTATACACTTAATACTTTACATTATACACTTAATACTTTACATTATACACTTAATACTTTTCATTATACACTTAATACTTTACATTATACACTTAATACTTTACATTATACACTTAATACTTTACATTATACACTTAATACTTTACATTATACACTTAATACTTTACATTATACACTTAATACTTTACATTATACACTTAATACTTTACATTATACACTTAATACTTTACATTATACACTTAATACTTTTCTTTTTAATACTGTAGACATAACAATTTACACATAATGCTTACACATTATACTTACACATAATATTTTACACATAATACTTTACTCTTAATACTTTACGCATAATACTTTACATGTATTTGTAAATAACATCCAATATTTACCCTCGTTGTGGGAGTATACCTTCTCTTCACGTGTTAGTCACGTGTTGGCCACGAGGTATATTTTTACCGTACTGTAGTTTCTCTTTTAGTCTGAGGTTTACCGATGTCTTATTCCCAACTTTCTTTTCATTCTTCATGACTTACAAAATGTATTCCTCTTTGTCTCTCTCTCTCTCTCTCACTCTCTCTCTCACTCTCTCTCTCTCACTCTCTCTCTCTCTCTCTCACACTCTCTCTCTCTCTCTCACTCTCACTCTCTCTCTCTCTCTCTCTCTCTCTCTCTATTAAAACCTATCTCTCTTTATCTCTCTTAATATACTAATATGGACCATCATGGTCTGAAAGTGTTTTATTTTACTTTATAAAATTAAAACTTAACATTTTATCACCATGCTTACCTTTGATTATCATGCTTATCTTTGATTACCATGCTTACCTTTGATTGCCATGCTTACCTTTGATTGCCATGCTTACCTTTGATTGCCATGCTTACCTTTGATTGCCATGCTTACCTTTGATTGCCATGCTTACCTTTGATTGCCATGCTTACCTTTGATTGCCATGCTTACCTTTGATTGCCATGCTTACCTTTGATTATCATGCTTATCTTTGATTACCATGCTTACCTTTGATTGCCATGCTTACCTTTGATTACCATGCTTACCTTTGATTATCATGCTTATCTTTGATTACCATGCTTACCTTTGATTGCCATGCTTACCTTTGATTACCATGCTTACCTTTGATTACCATGCTTACCTTTGATTACCATGCTTACCTTTGATTACCATGCTTACCTTTGATTACCATGCTTACCTTTGATTACCATGCTTACCTTTGATTACCATGCTTACCTTTGATTACCATGCTTACCTTTGATTACCATACTTACCTTTGATTACCATGCTTCCATTTGATTACCATGCTTACCTTTGATTGCCATGCTTACATTAGATTACCATGCTTACATTAGATTACCATGCTTACATTAGATTACCATGCTTACATTAGATTACCATGCTTACCTTTGATTACCATACTTACCTTTGATTACCATGCTTCCATTTGATTACCATGCTTACCTTTGGTTGCCATGCTTACATTAGATTACCATGCTTACATTTGATTACCATGCTTACATTAGATTACCATGCTTACATTAGATTACCATGCTTACATTAGATTACCATGCTTACATTAGATTAACGTGCTTACATTAGATTACCATGCTTACATTAGATTACCATGCTTACCTTTGATTAACATGCTTACCTTTGATTACCATGCTTACCTTTGATTACCATGCTTACCTTTGATTGCCATGCTTACCTTTGATTACCATGCTTACCTTTGATTACGATGCTTACCTTTGATTGCCATGCTTACATTAGACTACCATGCTTACATTTGAATACCATGCTTACATTAGATTACCATGCTTTCATTAGATTAACATGCTTACATTAGATTACCATGCTTACATTAGACTACCATGCTTACATTTGAATACCATGCATACATTTGATTACCATGCTTACATTTGATTACCATGCTTTCAGTTGATTACCATGCTTAATTTTGATTACCATGCTTAAATTTGATTACCATGCTTACATTAGATCACCATGCTTACATTAGATTACCATACTTTCAGTTGATTACCATGCTTAAATTTGACTACCATGCTTACATTAGTTCACCATGCTTACATTAGTTCACCATGCTTACATTAGATCATTATGCTTACATTAGATTACCATGCTTACATTTGATTATTATACTTTCAGTTGATTACCATGCTTAAATTTGACTACCATGCTTACATTAGTTCACCATGCTTACATTAGTTCACCATGCTTACATTAGATCATTATGCTTACATTAGATTACCATGCTTACATTAGATCACCATGCTTACATTAGATTACCATACTTTCAGTTGATTACCATGCTTAAATTTGACTACCATGCTTACATTAGTTCACCATGCTTACATTAGTTCACCATGTATATTAGATCATTATGCTTACATTAGATTACCATGCTTACATTTGATTACCATGCTTACATTTAATTACCATGTTTACATTATATTAGGCCTACCTCAAGATAAACAACACTAGATTTTCTTTATAGTATTATCAAAACTCTTGCTCCCGATATACCGCCATCACAACACGCACTATATATATTGCCTATAAAAATACTTTCCTTTCCACATAAAAGTAATTCATTCTATGTTGTTTTTTGGTTTCTTTCTTACAAAGGAAATAGTTTTTGTTCAAGTTGTTATTGTAATACTTCCTATACGTTTCATCATTTATTGAGCCATTTAGCCGAAATCTTTAAGTTAATGGAGACTATGAAGCTTTGTGTTGTTGTATACATTCTTCTTGTTGGGATGTTAACATTTGTTAGGATCGAAGTGTAAACATTAAGGTTGACCTTTGAACTATTTGTATTTGTTCACGTCATCAGAGCGCTTTTCTTGTAGGCCTACATTCGAACTAAAACGGATTTGATCTTGCGCGAGTTTCGGTTTATTCGATGGCGCGCCTCTCTGTTTTGTCATCAAGTCTAATTATTGTTTACACCCCAGCCTCTCCCGATCTACCCCCCCCCCCCTCACTCCCGCAATAACGATAATTCGTTGTATCTCAGTCCTCTTTACGATATAATAGCCAGTGAAAGACTATTGAGTCAGTATTAACATTGGCGTCTTTATAAAGCTTGTTCAACTAAAATAGAACACATATTCAGTAAATAAACTTCTTATCTTTATGTGGGACTTCAAATAACAACTCTAATTAATCTAGACATGAGTTTAAACTAAACTATGTTACCAAATGATATATTGCAATGTTTAAAGCAGGCCGAAATATGCCCTGAGGCATCACGTTTGACACGCTGGATATGAGATAGAGTAAAATAGACAAAGGTTGGAAGGAGGCCACAAGAAATTCTACCACTCTAATTATATTATTATGTTCCCCTACACACATCCGGTGTCTTTGATGTCGACTACATCATAATTTCGTAAATGTCACTTTCAATTCATGTCATGTTCATTTCTTGTCATTTTGAAAATATATGAGTGAGTAATGCGACTGAACAAATCTCTATGATATAACATTATCACTATAGACTGGGGGAGGCACTGTTAAAACTTAAAACAGACAACGTCTGCAAAATAAAAAGTCATCATTAAATGATAGTACACTTTTTATCTCTCTTTATATAGTTTATCTCTCTCTCTCTCTCTCTCTCTCTCTCTACATATTAATATATATATATATATATATATATATATATATATATATATATATTTAAAAGATCTACGAGCAATTATATCCGTAGACGAAAGCTGTGAGGCAGGATTGGGTCAGCAATGGCTAGACTAAACAGAATTTGGTCCAACAAAAGCATTAGTCTCCCAACAAACCTCAGGCTTTACAGAGCTCTTGTGAAAACCATTGTTCTGTACTCTGTACGGATGTGGATGTGAGACCTGGACGCTGCTATCAGCAACTGAAAACAAATGGCAGGCATTCAAAAATAAATGCATGAGAAAAATACTTCGAGTCTCCTACGTAGAACACAGGACTAATGAGTATGTCTGTGACAGAATAACCTCATTTGCAGACCCTCAAGAAAACATTACGACGGCAATCAAACGGCGCTAACTGACATGGTTCGGTCATGTGTTGCAGCCCAACAGCCTGTAAAAAAAACAACAACTTCCAAGGCACTGTAGACGGTCGATGTTGGAGAGGCTCTCAGCGGAGATGCTGGTTCGACAACATAAAATATTGGACAGGGCTGCAGTTGACTTAGCTATTGACAACCGCTCAAGATATACAAAAGTGGAGAAAGTTGACTGCTGAGGTCAACATTGACTTCCCCCAACATTCAAGGAATTGATGATGATGATATTTAAGATGGTTAGATTGATTGTCCTAATTACTGCAAAATATGTTATAAACATAATTACATAGTCTTCATAGCGAGACTTTAAAATAAGGCCAATTAAAGGAATTTCCCTTTATTTGATAAGTAGGTCATTAGGTCATAAGTACACAGTGTTGTAGGAATCGCATGGTGAACATTCCTTCTCAGTCTTATCTTTTACAGAATCAAAACTTAAACCAAATGACGTAATCCTGGTAGGAATGAAAAGGATTAGTCGAAGGCCGTGACGGGTGGCAAGAAAACGAAAGGGAGGGGGTGGGGGTTGGTGCAGAAAAGGGAGGGGGTGGGGGTTGGTGCAGAAAAGGGAGGGGGTGGGGGTTGGTGCAGAAAAGGGAGGGGGTGGGGGTTGGTGCAGAAAAGGGAGGGGGTGGGGGTTGGTGCAGAAAAGGGAGGGGGTGGGGGTTGGTGCAGAAAAGGGAGGGGGTGGGGGTTGGTGCAGAAAAGGGAGGGGGTGGGGGTTGGTGCAGAAAAGGGAGGGGGTGGGGGTTGGTGCAGAAAAGGGAGGGGGTGGGGGTTGGTGCAGAAAAGGTTTAGACTAGCAAGATATATGTTTGTGTTCTACTAACTTTTCCTGTTCAATATCGGGCCTTAATTTTTTTTAACTGACGTCGGTACTTGGTGACTAAAGTCTTTTGGAATTGACCTACTTACTCGTCCGTTCTATTAGTTGTATTCACATTGGTCAACTTTCTCGTCCAACTGTTCTATTAGTTGTATTCACATTGGTCAACTTTCTCGTCCAACTGTTCTATTAGTTGAATTCACATTGGTCAACTATCTCGTCCAATTGTTCTATGAGTTGTATTCACATTGGTCAACTATCTCGTCCAACTGTTCTATTAGTTGTTGTATTCACATTGGTCAACAATCTCGTCCAACTGTTCTATTAGTTGTATTCACATTGGTCAACAATCTCGTCCAACTGTTCTATTAGTTGAATTCACATTGGTCAACTATCTCGTCCAACTGTTCTATTAGTTGAATTCACATTGGTCAACTTTATCGTCCAACTGTTCTATGAGTTGTTGTATTCACATTGGTCAACTATCTCGTCCAACTGTTCTATTAGTTGAATTCACATTGGTCAACTATCTCGTCCAACTGTTCTATGAGTTGTATTCACATTGGTCAACTATCTCGTCCAACTGTTCTATTAGTTGAATTCACATTGGTCAACTTTATCGTCCAACTGTTCTATGAGTTGTTGTATTCACATTGGTCAACTATCTCGTCCAACTGTTCTATTAGTTGAATTCACATTGGTCAACTTTCTCGTCCAACTGTTCTATGAGTTGTATTCACATTAATCAACTATCTCGTCCAATTGTTCTATGAGTTGTATTCACATTGGTCAACTATCTCGTCCAACTGTTCTATTAGTTGTAATCACATTGGTCAACTTACTCGTCCGTTCCATTAGTTGAATTCGCATTGGTCAACTTACTCGTCCAATTGTTCTATGAGTTGTATTCACATTGGTCAACTATCTCGTCCAACTGTTCTATTAAATGTATTCACATTGGTCAACTTACTCGTCCGTTCCATTCGTCGTATTCACATTGGTCAACTTTCTCGTCCAACTGTTCTATTAGTTGTATTCACATTGGTCAACTATCTCGTCCAACTGTTCTATGAGTTGTATTCACATTGGTCAACTTACTCGTCAATCTGTTCTATTAGTTGTATTCACATTGGTCAACTTACTCGTCCGTTCCATTAGTTGTATTCACATTGGTCAACTTTCTCGTCCGTTCTATTAGTTGAATTCACATTGGTCAACAATCTCTTCCAACTGTTCTATTAGTGGTATTCACATTGGTCAACTATCTCGTCCAACTGTTCTATAAGTTGTATTCACATTGGTCAACAATCTCGTCCAACTGTTCTATTAGTTGAATTCACATTGGTCAACTATCTCGTCCAACTGTTCTATTAGTTGAATTCACATTGGTCAACTTTATCGTCCAACTGTTCTATGAGTTGTTGTATTCACATTGGTCAACTATCTCGTCCAACTGTTCTATTAGTTGAATTCACATTGGTCAACTATCTCGTCCAACTGTTCTATGAGTTGTATTCACATTGGTCAACTATCTCGTCCAACTGTTCTATTAGTTGAATTCACATTGGTCAACTTTATCGTCCAACTGTTCTATGAGTTGTTGTATTCACATTGGTCAACTATCTCGTCCAACTGTTCTATTAGTTGAATTCACATTGGTAAACTTTCTCGTCCAACTGTTCTATGAGTTTTATTCACATTAATCAACTATCTCGTCCAATTGTTCTATGAGTTGTATTCACATTGGTCAACTATCTCGTCCAACTGTTCTATTAGTTGTAATCACATTGGTCAACTTACTCGTCCGTTCCATTAGTTGAATTCGCATTGGTCAACTTACTCGTCCAATTGTTCTATGAGTTGTATTCACATTGGTCAACTATCTCGTCCAACTGTTCTATTAAATGTATTCACATTGGTCAACTTACTCGTCCGTTCCATTCGTCGTATTCACATTGGTCAACTTTCTCGTCCAACTGTTCTATTAGTTGTATTCACATTGGTCAACTATCTCGTCCAACTGTTCTATGAGTTGTATTCACATTGGTCAACTTACTCGTCAACCTGTTCTATTAGTTGTATTCACATTGGTCAACTTACTCGTCCGTTCCATTAGTTGTATTCACATTGGTCAACTTTCTCGTCCGTTCTATTAGTTGAATTCACATTGGTCAACAATCTCTTCCAACTGTTCTATTAGTGGTATTCACATTGGTCAACTATCTCGTCCAACTGTTCTATAAGTTGTATTCACATTGGTCAACTATCTCGTCCAACTGTTCTATTAGTTGAATTCACATTGGTCAACTTTCTCGTCCAACTGTTCTATGAGTTGTTGTATTCACATTGGTCAACTTTCTCGTCCAAATGTTCTATTAGTTGAATTCACATTGGTCAACTTTCTCGTCCAACTGTTCTATGAGTTGTATTCACATTGGTCAACTATCTCGTCCAACTGTTCTATTAGTTGAATTCACATTGGTCAACAATCTCGTCCAACTGTTCTATTAGTTGAATTCACATTGGTCAACTTTCTCGTCCAACTGTTCTATGAGTTGTATTCACATTGGTCAACTATCTCGTCCAATTGTTCTATGAGTTGTATTCACATTAGTCAACTTACTCGTCCAATTGTTCTATGAGTTGTATTCACATTGGTCAACTTACTCGTCCCATTGTTCTATTAGTTGTATTCACATTGGTCCACTTACTCGTCCGTTCTATTAGTTGTATTCACATTGGTCAACTTACTCGTCCGTTCCATTAGTTGAATTCACATTGGTCAACTTACTCGTCCGTTCTCTTAGTTGAATTCACATTGGTCAACTTACTCGTCCATTCTATTATTTGAATTCACATTGGTCAACTTACTCGTCCGTTCTATTAGTTGAATTCACATTGGTCAACTTTCTCGTCCAACTTTTCTATTAGTTGAATTCACATTGGTCAACTTTCTCGTCCAATTGTTCTATTAGTTGAATTCACTTTGGTCAACTTACTCGTCCAACTGTTCTATTAGTTGAATTCACATTGGTCAACTATCTCGTCCAACTGTTCTATTAGTTGAATTCACATTGGTCAACTTTCTCGTCCAACTGTTCTATGAGTTGTATGCACATTGGTCAACAATCTCGTCCAACTGTTCTATTAGTTGAATTCACATTGGTCAACTATCTCGTCCAGCTGTTCTATTAGTTGAATTCACATTGGTCAACTTTCTCGTCCAACTGTTCTATGAGTTGTATTCACATTGGTCAACTATCTCGTCCAACTGTTCTATTTGTTGAATTCACATTGGTCAACTATCTCGTCCAACTGTTCTATGAGTTGTATTCACATTGGTCAACTTACTCGTCCAACTGTTCTATTAGTTGAATTCACATTGGTCAACTTACTCGTCCAACTGTTCTATTAGTTGTATTCACATTGGTCAACTTTCGGCCAAAATCTCCCCTCCCAAAAAACAACAACAAAAAAAAACTTCTTAATCTGGCCGTTATTATATTGCCTTTCATAGTTTTAACCTAGTTTGTATCAATGCTGTTTTCACCTAGTTTGTATCAATGCTGTTTGTACCTAGTTTGTATCAATGCTGTTTTAACTTAGTTTGTATCACTTCTGTTTGTAACTAGTTTGTATCAATGCTGTTTGTACCTAGTTTGAATAAATGATGTTTGTACACACACGTGGTCCCACTGTTTACCTTTGGTGGCGGCCAGGTAGATAGATTCCAAACTTCTACAGGTACGACCTGCCTGCTAGGCATAAAAACTAACAACAAACAAATAACATCAAAGATACTTGCGTTCATAGGATAACGTTTATTGTAGTAGTATTGTCATCAGATAACATTGATATCTACCTGCATTCATCACCATATCAGCCAGAACAATCGGCATCGCTTTGTCAAATGTACTGTCAGATGTCATACCTTCTATTTCTAAAGTCAACAGATGAGTTCTAACGCAATTGATGTAAAGACAAACAGATTAATAATAATAATAATAAGACTTGTATATCGCATATCCCGTTGGGAACATTTCTATGCGCTGTCAACAGTTACAGACATAGTACAGACAACGAATAAATTATAGTTCTATAGCTATTGATGTAAAGACAAGCAGAATTTATTCCCTTAAAAAAGGCGGAACTGGCTATTGGACAACATACCGATAATGTATCTTATTGGATGGCGTGTACTGGAAGGAAGCCAAGGGGCGATAACTAAAAGATAACAAGTGTTTAACTTATTACACTCCCCTGAGAAATCTATGAATAATATTTTACATGAATAAATGAGAAAAACAACTCGATAAAAGAATGAGGGTTAAACGTAAATTTGATAAGTCAAAGAGATGGAACGATTTTGTTTCAAAAGTCTGTTTTTGTTGTGCATTGGTTGTATAGCCCAGGGGTCGGCAACCTTTTCATAATGGAGTGCCAAAGTAGGATTTCTAATTCATTCAGCGTACCGAAAACCTGAAAGTCATCCTGGCTGTAGTATTCACTTTCTTGTAGATGAGACTTGAATTTCCATTTTGGGAGTCCTCTGCTTGCCATTGAGATTGCTCTGTGTGCCAAGTATGGCACGCATACCATAGGTTGCCGACACTTAGTATAGGCTACACTTGATTCACACACCAAAATATTCTACACACAACTAGAAGCTCACAACCAAAATGTTGTATTATTGATTACATTGTATTATGTCCATTGCTGGTTTATAAACAGCTCATTCAGCCCGGAATTATTATAATAATGTTTATAAACCAACAATTTAAACATATCTAAAATGACTCAGTCCATTAGCATGGTAGCCTAATCTAATCACTGACCGGTAGATTTACACTGGCCGGTAGATTTACATTGACTGGTAGATTTACACTGACAGGTAGATTTACACTGACCGTTAGATTTACACTGAAAGATAGATTTACACTGACAGGTAGATTTACACTGACAGGTAGATTTACACTGACAGGTAGATTTACACTGACAGGTAGATTTACACTGACAGGTAGATTTACACTGACAGGTAGATTTACACTGACAGGTAGATTTACAATATCAAGACGATTTAGATTGCTTGTAGATTTATGGTGTCAAATAGTTAAACATTCAATTTCATTATTCCATTACATTTCTCTAATTAGAAACTGTATCTACAAATTATTGAGTTTATAATTAGAAAGTGTATTTACCAATTCCTAAGTTTATAATTAGAAAGTGTATATACAAATTCCTGAGATTATAATTAGAAAGTGTGTATACAAATTCCTGAGTTTATAATTAGAAAGTGTATATACAAATTCCTGAGTTTATAATTAGAAAGTGTATATACAAATTCCTGAGTTTATAATTAGAAAGTGTATATACAAATTCCTGAGTTTATAATTAGAAAGTGTATATACAAATTCCTGAGTTTATAATTAGAAAGTGTATATACAAATTCCTGAGTTTATAATTAGAAGGTGTATATACAAATTCCTGAGTTTATAATTAGAAAGTGTATATACAAATTCCTGAGTGCTTAATACGTATGCAAAATTATTAACATTTTTGGATTTATAGGGGAAAAAGCATTATTCAAAGCAAATGATAATGTCTATCTCTGGTGTATGCAGCTGTGATTTACGGCCCTTGTTTTGCGTTCATTTCGTTCCCGGCTTGTTGACGTCTGCTAGCATAAGAAATGCAATGGGTTGTCGTCCATGCCCTTGTGCTGCATCTAGACCATAGGTTCTCAACCTTTTTCGGCTCATCGCCCCCTTTTACATTTTTTTTCTGCTCATCGCCCCCCAACTTAATTTTAGCGGAAACATTTGTTAATTAAAGGGAGATAATTAGCCCTTTTCATTTGAGGTAATATTTCTTTTTGTTTTTCTTTTATAAAAAATTAAATGGCTTGCATTAATAACTTTGAAATGATATGATAGAACTGTAAAAAAATATTTGAAAATTGTATAAATATTATATGACTAAAGAATTTATATGAATATTTTCAAGCATTTTAATTACTACCCAGTTTGTATAATTACTACGTATCTATACCGCTCAGCGATTGTGGTTACCTCTTTACGAAGGATTCAAACGCATTAAAGGACATCTCGGTAAAACATAAAAAGAGTAATATTATAAGAGTAATATTAGCAGATGTTAAGGCGAAATTTCGGTGTACCAACCATAAGACGAGACGGCCGCATACCATATTTGCCAAATACTGACCCCCCCTACTTCATCGAAAAGTCATTGCGATTCTTATTTATTGTTCAATAATATGTATGCCTACTGTTGGGGGATATCAGATATTTAGTAGCACTTGCGTTTACATCATATTTCATCCAAAAACTAATCGATTCAAATAGCTGAGTTGTTGAAATTATAGCAGGTACGTATGTACCGCCCACTTGCCCTTCATCGCCCCCCAATCGCCCCCGGGAATGTTATCGCCCCCCTAAAGCTTCTAATCGCCCCCTGGGGGGCGATATCGCCCCCGTTGAGAACCTATGATCTAGACGGTAGACAACTCGCTGTACATATAAACAACATCAACTTCACAAAGTGACCCAAAACAACATAGTACTATTTTAGGCAGATTAAACTGGGAACAACAGAGTACTTTTTCTAGGCAAAACTATACTGAGAATAACAGAGTACTGTGCTCGGTAAACACGTGCTTAGATACACGCAGACATACCGACATAGAGGTTACAAACGCGAGTGTTAAAATACAAAAATGTCTGTCTAACTGTCTGTCTAACTGTCTGTCTAACTGTATGTCTTTTGGTCTGTCTAACTGTCTGTCTAACTGTCTGTCTGTCTAACTGTATGTCTATCTTTCTGTCTGTCTAACTGTCTGTCTGTCTAACTGTCTGTCTGTCTAACAGTCTGTCAAACTGTCTGTCTGTCTAACTGTCTGTCTAACTGTCTGTCTAACTGTCTGTCTAACTGTCTGTCTAATTGTCTGTCTAACTGTCTGTCTAACTGTATGTCTAACTGTATGTCTATCTGTCTGTCTGTCTAACTGTCTATCTAACTGTCTGACTAACTATCTGTCTGTCTAATTGTCTGTCTAATTGTCTGTCTAACTGTCTGTCTGTCTAACTGTATGTCTAACTGTCTGTCTAATTGTCTGTCTAAATGTCTAACTGTATGTCTAACTGTCTGTCTAATTGTCTGTCTAACTGTCTGTCTAACTGTCTGTCTAACTGTCTGTTTGTCTAACTGTCTGTCTAACTGTCTGTCAAACTGTCTGTCTAATTGTCTGTCTAGCTGTCTGTCTAACTGTCTGTCTAATTGTCTGTCTAACTATATGTCTGTCTAACTGTCTGTCTGTCTAACTGTCTGTCTAACTGTCTTTCTAATTGTCTGTCTAATTTACTGTCTAATTGTCTGTGTAGCTGTCTGTCTAACTGTCTGTCTAGCTGTCTGTCTAACTGTCTGTCTAACTGTCTGTCTAATTGTCCGTCTAACTATATGTTTGTCTAACTGTTTGTCTGTTTTTCTAATTGTCTAATTGTCTGTCTAACTGTCTGTCTAACTGTCTGTCTAACTGTCTGTCTAACGGTCTATCTTGCTGTCTGTCTAGCTGTCTGTTTAACTGTCTAACTGTCTGTCTAATTGTCTAACTGTCTGTCTGTCTAACTCATACGTTCTCAACCTTTTTCGGCTCACCGCCCCCTTTTCCTATTTTGTTCAGCTCACCGCCCCCCCCCCTCCCCAAAACTTTCTTTTAACGCCCACCCCACCCCCTTTCCGCCCGTCTGGACTATAGTTTCCGAAAAATTTTTAGGCGGACTAGACTTTTTTTGTGATTAATTATCTTTAAAAAAACTGAAAAGGAAACGTAAGAATTAGATTCTAATAGATAAAAAAATTGCCTCAACAAAGGATTTAAATAAATCAATATTAATGTGAATCGTTTGCCTGGTGTGTTGCTAGCAATTTGTCTTTTTTTTTTTGTTTCAATTTTTGGTTGCAAAAGCCTTAGGTCTAATAATCAGTAGTATTTGTTATATTACAAAACAGAACTTGTTCGGCATCAGTATTGAATCAAACGTGGAAAAATATTTTTTTTTATTAAAAGGAGATAATTAGCCTGTTTTATTTGAGCTAATATAATTTTTCTTTTATAAAAAATAAATGGCTTACAATTTATAATTTTGAAATGATCAAACTAAAAAGTATTTAAAAATTATATAAATTTTATATGACTAAAGTTTATATGTATATTTACAAGCATTACAATAAGTACCTAGTTTGTATAATTACTACTTATCTATACCGCTTAACAATATCGTATTTCTAACAATTAAAGTTTCTAACGCTTTAAGGACATCTCGGTAAAACTGAGATCAAAATATCATTGATATTAGCAGTTGTTAGGGCGACAGTGATCGGTCAGCAGGTTGACAGTCCGGTAAACCAACCACAGGACCAGCCGGCCGCAAACCATAATAATATTTGCCAAATACTGACACCTACTTCATCACTGCGATTACTATTTCTTATTAATATAATAATATGTAAGCAAACTGTTCGGGGGTAGCAGATATTTAGCAGCATTTGCGTTTACATCACATTTCATCCCAAAACTAATCGATTCAAATAGCTGAGGTGTTCAAATTATATCAGGTGAGTTTGTACCGCCACTTGCCCTTCATCGCTTCCAATCGCCCCCGGGAATGTCAGCGCCCCATTAAAGCTTCTCCCCCCCACCCCTTCGGGGGAGGGCGATATCGCCGCCGTTGAGAACTTATGGTCTAACTACTCAAACACAAATATGCAAACATACATTTAACACTCCACTTATTCTCGACTTATTATCTATAAATGTATGTAGACTACATCGCCTCCAATATCTATAAACTATAAATTTATGTAGACTACATCGCCTCCAATATCTATAAATGTATGTAGACTACATCGCCTCCAATATCTATAAATGTATGTAGACTACAGCGCCTCCAATATCTATAAATGTATGTAGACTACATCGCCTCCAATATCTATAAATGTATGTAGACTACATCGCCTCCAATATCTATAAATGTATGTAGACTACATCGCCTCCAATATCTATAAATGTATGTAGACTACATCGCCTCCAATATTTATAAATGTATGTAGACTACATCGCCTCCAATATCTATAAATGTATGTAGACTACATCGCCTACAATATCTATAAATGTATGTAGACTACATCGCCTCCAATATCTATAAATGTATGTAGACTACATCGCCTCCAATATCTATAAATGTATGTAGACTACATCGCCTCCAATATCTATAAATGTATGTAGACTACATCGCCTCCAATATCTATAAATGTATGTAGACTACATCGCCTCCAATATCTATAAATGTATGTAGACTACATCGCCTCCAATATCTATAAATGTATGTAGACTACATCGCCTCCAATATCTATAAATGTATGTAGACTACATCGCCTCCAATATTTATAAATGTATGTAGACTACATCGCCTCCAATATCTATAAATGTATGTAGACTACATCGCCTCCAATATCTATAAATGTATGTAGACTACATCGCCTCCAATATCTATAAATGTATGTAGACTACATCGCCTCCAATATTTATAAATGTATGTAGACTACATCGCCTCCAATATCTATAAATGTATGTAGACTACATCGCCTCCAATATCTATAAATGTATGTAGACTACATCGCCTCCAATATCTATAAATGTATGTAGACTACATCGCCTCCAATATCTATAAATGTATGTAGACTACATCGCCTCCAATATTTATAAATGTATGTAGACTACATCGCCTCCAATATCTATAAATGTATGTAGACTACATCGCCTCCAATATCTATAAATGTATGTAGACTACATCGCCTCCAATATTTATAAATGTATGTAGACTACATCGCCTCCAATATTTATAAATGTATGTAGACTACATCGCCTCCAATATCTATAAATGTATGTAGACTACATCGCCTCCAATATCTATAAGTGTATGTAGACTACATCGCCTCCAATATCTATAAGTGTAGGCCTATGTAGACTACATCGCCTCCAATATCTATAAATGTATGTAGACTACATCGCCTCCAATATCTATAAATGTATGTAGACTACATCGCCTCCAATATCTATAAATGTATGTAGACTACATCGCCTCCAATATCTATAAATGTATGTAGACTACATCGCCTCCAATATCTATAAATGTATGTAGACTACATCGCCTCCAATATCTATAAATGTATGTAGACTACATCGCCTCCAATATCTATAAATGTATGTAGACTACATCGCCTCCAATATCTATAAATGTATGTAGACTACATCGCCTCCAATATCTATAAATGTATGTAGACTACATCGCCTCCAATATTTATAAATGTATGTAGACTACATCGCCTCCAATATTTATAAATGTATGTAGACTACATCGCCTCCAATATCTATAAATGTATGTAGACTACATCGCCTCCAATATCTATAAGTGTATGTAGACTACATCGCCTCCAATATCTATAAGTGTATGTAGACTACATCGCCTCCAATATCTATAAATGTATGTAGACTACATCGCCTCCAATATCTATAAATGTATGTAGACTACATCGCCTCCAATATCTATAAATGTATGTAGACTACATCGCCTCCAATATCTATAAATGTATGTAGACTACATCGCCTCCAATATTTATAAATGTATGTAGACTACATCGCCTCCAATATCTATAAATGTATGTAGACTACATCGCCTCCAATATCTATAAATGTATGTAGACTACATCGCCTCCAATATTTATAAATGTATGTAGACTACATCGCCTCCAATATTTATAAATGTATGTAGACTACATCGCCTCCAATATCTATAAATGTATGTAGACTACATCGCCTCCAATATCTATAAATGTATGTAGACTACATCGCCTCCAATATCTATAAGTGTATGTAGACTACATCGCCTCCAATATCTATAAATGTATGTAGACTACATCGCCTCCAATATTTATAAATGTATGTAGACTACATCGCCTCCAATATCTATAAATGTATGTAGACTACATCGCCTCCAATATTTATAAATGTATGTAGACTACATCGCCTCCAATATCTATAAATGTATGTAGACTACATCGCCTCCAATATCTATAAATGTATGTAGACTACATCGCCTACAATATCTATAAATGTATGTAGACTACATCGCCTCCAATATCTATAAGTGTATGTAGACTACATCGCCTCCAATATCTATAAATGTATGTAGACTACATCGCCTCCAATATCTATAAATGTATGTAGACTACATCGCCTCCAATATCTATAAATGTATGTAGACTACATCGCCTCATCTCCTTTTATTTTTCACTATCAGTTCAGTTTTGTTTTTGTAATAACTTCTTCGTGTCACGGTGACCTTATGCTAGGTGAGTCCCGGATTTTTCTGTTCATCCCAGCTAGTTTGAGCTTGCTTTAGTAAAACTGCAACAACGGAAAATCCAATTAGTTACGGGTCACAGGAAATATGATTTATTGGGAAAAAACAAACAAGCCACGTTTTTTCTATGTAGGTGTAGGATAGGTTACCATTTGCCTTTGGCGTGTTCATGTGTTCTTGTTATCATCTGCCTTTGTAGTGTTCATGTGTTCTTGTTATTATCTGCCTTTGTAGTGTTCATGTGTTCTTGTTATCATCTGCCTTTGTAGTGTTCATGTGTTCTTGTTATCATCTGCCTTTGTAGTGTTCATGTGTTCTTGTTATCATCTGCCTTTGTAGTGTTCATGTGTTCTTGTTATCATCTGCCTATGTAGTGTTCATGTGTTCTTGTTATCATATGCCTTTGTAGTGTTCATGTGTTCTTGTTATCATCTGCCTATGTAGTGTTCATGTGTTCTTGTTATCATATGCCTTTGCAGTGTTCATGTGTTCTTGTTATCATCTGCCTTTGTAGTGTTCATGTGTTCTTGTTATCATCTGCCTTTGTAGTGTTCATGAGCTCTTGTTAGCATATGTGGGCAGATAGAAGCAATTAAAGAGAAACATCGAGCACTAGACCAACATATAGAAAAATAGACAGACAGAAATAAATTTATTCCATTTCAACTAAATTCTGTATTCTCTGGTTGTTTGCTTTCAATCGTGTTTTTTGGGGGGCTAATGTTCATCTTTCAACTAACACCTTAGACTTGTCGGTGATGATGATTATATTATACTAGGAGTTATGCCCGTCAAGATGACGGAGAAACGAATTATTACAACGTGTTTTTTTTTTAAACAGAAAGATAACATAACAAACAGTATTTAAAAAAAAATGTAGTGAGAATGTTTCTTTCGGCATTTGTTCCTTTTCGTTGTTTAAGGTCGTCTGGCCCTGGAATATGCAAATGAAATGTTGCTGTCAAGCTTCTGACTTCTTCTTATTATTTATTTATAATAATAAACTAACAATAATACTAGCAAAGAATACAATAGACATTACGTCGTATGCTATGTCAAACTCTCTAAGCCAAATTTTTGTTGCGCTAATAAACATCAGAATGCAACGTGAAGTGGGAAAACCCGATAATATACTCGCGTTCAGCATTTTGAAAGGGTCATCTCTCTGTATTTTTAAAATGGCGCTAAAGTTTATAACTTTAATTCGTTAGTAAAACGTTATTTAAGAAAATAAATTAACGAATACAGCAATATAGTTGATATAATAAAAATGTCTTTTGGAGAACGTTTCCAATTTATACCTTTAAATGTTGTGCCGATACGCTAAACGGCCTAGGCGCCCATAGTGAACAAATATATAGGTCTAAACAAACTAACGTTAATTAGGCCTATAAGCTTATATATTGATATAAAAAAAACCGTATCTTATGATTTTATCTTCAGTCCTCACTACCAACTTCTTTCTACATCTTTACAATAATGAACTTTAGATTTACATTGTCTGGTATAATTACAGTGTCACCTGAATATAAATCTATCTCACAATTGAACATGTCAATTATTCTAATACAATAGGCTTTTTCGTATGAATTTTTTTTTAAATATTAGGCCTATACTATTCCTATAATTACTTTCTGAATAGTAAAACAAATATTTACTTTCTGTATAGTAAAACAAATATTTACTTTTTGTATAGATGCACCAGCCACAGAGGAAGTTGATCTCCTGGGTACAATTACTCCCGGCATGCCAGGGGTGGATTACACTACCGGAAGCACAGGGTACCCCTCATTTGAGATCAAGGAGAACGCCTTGATCCAAGTGGCCGCCCAGTCCTTGTTCCTCAAGCCGCTGTTCGAGACGTTCGCCGTGAAGGTCCTCTTCAGGCCGTACAAACAAGACGCCGGCATCTTGTTTGCGGTGGTGAATCCTTACCAGACGATCATCCAGTTCGGCCTGGGCATCTTGGACAACAGGAAGGGTCAGCAGGAAGTCGTGCTGTATTACACGCCCAGCTCCAAGATGACCAAGGAGTCTGAGATCATCGCCAACTTCACCGTCCCTTCAATGCACAACCAGTGGACACAGCTGGCACTGAAGGTGGAGCAGAGTGACATTAGCCTATACATAAACTGCCAGAAAGTGGACGAAACCGCCAGGGCCAGACAAGTGGCTGGTTTGGACATTGAGCAAGGATCAACCCTGTATATAGGTCAGGCCGGACCACAGTTAAGACTCCCGAAATTCAAGGTAATTTAAAAAACTAAATATTTTCCTATTTTAACCACTAATCGTTTTATCAAGCCTTAAAAACGGGCTGTTTTTTAAGTTCTCTACATGTATTGCTATATAGTTAAATAAATAAAATTTTAAGGATTAAAAACATTCTTTTAAAATAGGCCTAGTTACAGGTACATCTTTTTTTCTTCTTAATTATCTAATATTTAGAATTGTTTCTAACATTTTTTTTAAATTCTCTATATGCTTAGAATGAAATGTCCGACAGCATTGTTCTATATGCTTAGAGTGAAATGTCCGACAGCATTGTTCTATATGCTTAGAATGAAATGTCCGACAGCATTGTTCTATATGCTTAGAATTAAATGTCAGACAGCATTGTTCTATATGCTTAGAATGAAATGTCAGACAGCATTGTTCTATATGCTTAGAGTGAAATGTCAGACAGCATTGTTCTATATACTTAGAATGAAATGTCCGACAGCATTGTTCTATATGCTTCGAATGAAATGTCCGACAGCATTGTTCTATATGCTTAGAGTGAAATGTCCGACAGCATTGTTCTATATGCTTAGAATGAAATGTCCGACAGCATTGTTCTATATGCTTAGAATGAAATGTCAGACAGCATTGTTCTATATGCTTAGAGTGAAATGTCCGACAGCATTGTTCTATATGCTTAGAGTGAAATGTCCGACAGCATTGTTCTATATGCTTAGATTGAAATGTCCGACAGCATTGTTCTATATGCTTAGAATGAAATGTCAGACAGCATTGTTCTATATGCTTAGAGTGAAATGTCAGACAGCATTGTTCTATATGCTTAGAGTGAAATGTTGGACAGCATTGTTCTATATGCTTAGAATGAAATGTAGGACAGCATTGTTCTATATGCTTAGAATGAAATGTCAGACAGCATTGTTCTATATGCTTAGAACGAAATGTTAAACAGTATTGTTTGTCTTTATTTCCCAGGGAGGAATTGAACTATTCAAAGTTTATGCTGACCCTGCAGAAGCTGAAGAACACGACTGTGATGTGGTAAGTGTTGACATGTGGTCCACAAGACTGTGACGCGGTTAGTGTTGACATGTGGTCCACAAGACTGTGACATGATAAGTGTTTACATGTGGTCACAAGACTGTGACGCAGTTAGTTTTGACATGTGGTCCACAAGACTGTGACGCGGTTATTTTTGACATGTGATCGACAAGACTGTTACATGATAAGTGTTGACATGTGGTCCACAAGACTGTAACGCGGTTAGTGTTGACGTGTGGCCCAGAAGACTTTGACGCGGTTAATGTTGACATGTGGTCCACAAGACTGTGACGCTGTTATTGTTGACATGTATCCACAAGACTTTGACGCGGTTAATGTTGACATGTGGTCCACAAGACTGTGACATGATAAGTGTTTACATGTGGTCACAAGACTGTGACGCAGTTAGTTTTGACATGTGGTCCACAAGACTGTGACGCGGTTATTTTTGACATGTGATCGACAAGACTGTTACATGATAAGTGTTGACATGTGGTCCACAAGACTGTAACGCGGTTAGTGTTGACGTGTGGCCCAGAAGACTTTGACGCGGTTAATGTTGACATGTGGTCCACAAGACTGTGACGCTGTTATTGTTGACATGTATCCACAAGACCTTGACGCGGTTAATGTTGACATGTGGTCCACAAGACTGTGACATGATAAGTGTTGACATGTGGTCCACAAGACTGTAACGCGGTTAGTGTTGACGTGTGGTCCAGAAGACTTTGACGCGGTTAATGTTGACATGTGGTTCACAAGACTGTGACGCTGTTATTGTTGACATGTAGTCCACAAGACTTTGACGCGGTTAATGTTGACATGTGGTCCACAAGACTGTGACATGATAAGTGTTGACATGTGGTCCACAAGACTGTAACGCGGTTAGTGTTGACGTGTGGTCCAGAAGACTTTGACGCGGTTAATGTTGACATGTGGTCCACAAGACTGTGACGCTGTTATTGTTGACATGTAGTCTACAAGACTTTGACGCGGTTAATGTTGACATGTGGTCCACAAGACTGTGACATGATAAGTGTTGACATGTGGTCCACAAGACTGTAACGCGGTTAGTGTTGACGTGTGGTCCAGAAGACTTTGACGCGGTTAATGTTGACATGTGGTCCACAAGACTGTGACGCGGTTAGTGTTGACATGTGGTCCACACGACTGTGACGCGGTTAGTGTTGACATGTGGTCTACAAGATTGGCGTGATAAGTGTTGACCAGTGATTTGTGGACATAAGGGTCAGGTGGGCGGGGGGGGGGTCAACATTCTGGAGCGTAGATACTCAGAGTGGACGAGCAGAGTAGCGTGCATCGTACTAGGCCCACTATCCCTCATTACACATAGTGTCGGCCCGCTGTCTACATGTTTAGATTGACGTTGAATATATGTTGGGATACAAACTAATATAAACATTCATTGATCTAGTCTACAACCCAGCAAGTCTTTTAGCCTGATGCCCAGTAAATCATTAGTCTGATGCCCAGTAAATCATTAGTCTGATGCCCAGTAAATCATTAGTCTGATGCCCAGTAAATCATTAGTCTGATGCCCAGTAAATCATTAGTCTGATGCCCAGTAAATCATTAGTCTGATGCCCAGTAAATCATTAGTCTGATGCCCAGTAAATCATTAGTCTGATGCCCAGTAAATCATTAGTCTGATGCCCAGTAAATCATTAGTCTGATGCCCAGTAAATCATTAGTCTGATGCCCAGTAAATCATTAGTCTGATGCCCAGTAAATCATTAGTCTGATGCCCAGTAAATCATTAGTCTGATGCCTAGTAAATCATTAGTCTGATGCCCAGTAAATCATTAGTCTGATGCCCAGTAAATCATTAGTCTGATGCCCAGTAATTCATTTGTCTGGTGCCCAGTAAATCATTAGTCTGATGTCCAGTAAATCATTAGTCTGATGCCCAGTAAATCATTAGGCAGGTACCCAGGGTCATTGGTCCAATATCCATATGTATATAAATATAATTGGTTCAATATGTAAGAGTTTCAGATTAAGACATGTCTAGTCAGTATTTACATTTCATTTGTTATATAATTTTCATTCTTTCAGATGGGTAGTGGGTCAGGAAGAGATTCAGATGATAAAGAAGATGAAAGATTACCACCATTCACAACTAGACCATCAGTAAGTAGATTTAGACTTTCCATCTGATATAATTACCAACATTTTCATCATGTCCAGTATATGTTGTTGATTGATTTCATCATGTACAGTATATAATGTTGATTGATTTGATCATGTCCAGTATATAATGTTGATTGATTTCATCATGTCTAGTATAAGATAAGATAAGATTGCTTTATAGATCCAAATAAATGGAAATTTGAATTGATTACATTAATGCCGTCGTTCAGCACACTGGTAATTAGAACAATATTAAAGAGCTCAAACACAATAGACATTCGCGCACACTATCATACCATTTATCATACAAGAAAAAAAAGTATCATTTAGGAGTCTGCTATTGAGCCATTGTATTTCCTGGCTGACAGGTGATTCTTTTGCAAGATTCTCACTGATAGTAAAACAAAAGAGTTATGTTTTGATTGATTTCATTATATAATTTTGATTGATTTCATCATATCCAATATATGTTGTTGATTGATTTCATCATATCCAATATATGTTGTTGATTGATTTCATCATATCCAATATATGTTGTTGGTTGATTTCATCATATCCAATATATGTTGTTGATTGATTTCATCATGTCCAGTATATGTTGATGATTGATTTCATCATATCCAATGTATGTTGTTGATTGATTTCATCATGTCCAGTATATGTTGTTGATTGATTTCATCATATCCAATATATGTTGTTGATTGATTTCATCATGTCCAGTATATGTTGTTGATTGATTTCATCATATCCAATATATGTTGTTGATTGATTTCATCATGTCCAGTATATGTTGTTGATTGATTTCATCATATCCAATATATGTTGTTGATTGATTTCATCATGTCCAGTATATGTTGATGATTGATTTCATCATGTCCAGTATATGTTGTTGATTGATTTCATCATATCCAATATATGTTGTTGATTGATTTCATCATGTCCAGTATATGTCGTTGATTGATTTCATCATGTCCAGTATATGTTGTTGATTGATTTCATCATATCCAATGTATGTTGTTGATTGATTTCATCATGTCCAGTATACGTTGATGATTGAACTCATCATGTCCAGTATATGTTGTTGATTGATTTCATCATATCCAATATATGATATTGATTGATTTCATCATGTCCAGTATATGTTGTTGATTTATTTCATCATGTCCAGTATATGTTGTTGATTGATTTCATCATATCCAATATATGTTGTTGATTGATTTCATCATGTCCAGTATATGTTGTTGATTGATTTCATCATGTCCAGTATATGTTGTTGATTGATTTCATCATATCCAATATATGTTGTTGATTGATTTCATCATGTCCAGTATATGTTGTTGATTGATTTCATCATGTCTAGTATATGTTGTTGATTGATTTCATCATGTCCAGTATATGTTGTTGATTGATTTCATCATGTCCAGTATATGTTGATGATTGATTTCATCATGTCCAGTATAAGTTGTTGATTGATTTCATCATATCCAATATATGTTGTTGATTGATTTCATCATGTCCAGTATATGTTGTTGATTGATTTCATCATGTCCAGTATATGTTGTTGATTGATTTCATCATGTCCAGTATATGTTGTTGATTAATTTCATCATATCCAATATATGTTGTTGATTGATTTCATCATGTCCAGTATATGTTGTTGATTGATTTCATCATGTCCAGTATATGTTGTTGATTGATTTCATCATATCCAATATATGTTGTTGATTGATTTCATCTTGTCCAGTATATGTTGTTGATTGATTTCATCATGTCCAGTATATGTTGTTGATTGATTTCATCATGTCCAGTATATGTTGTTGATTGATATCATCATGTCCAGTATATGTTGTTGATTGATCTCATCATGTCCAGTATATGTTGTTGATTGATCTCATCATGTCCAGTATATGTTGTTGATTGATTTCATCATGTCCAGTATATGTTGTTGATTGATCTCATCATGTCCAGTATATGTTGTTGATTGATTTCATCATGTCCAGTATATGTTGTTGATTGATCTCATCATGTCCAGTATATAATGTTGATTAATTTCATCATGTCTAGTATATTTTGTTGACTGTTTAACTATTTACCTTGACAGATACCAATACCTTCTAAGTATATTTTGTTGACTGTTTAACTATTTACCTTGACAGATACCAATACCTTCTAAGTATATTTTGTTGACTGTATAACTATTTACCTTGACAGATACCAATACCTTCTAAGTATATTTTGTTGACTGTATAACTATTTACCTTGACAGATACCAATACCTTCTAAGTATATTTTGTTGACTGTATAACTATTTTACTTGACAGATACCAATTTCTTCTAAGTATATTTTGTTGACTGTATAACTATTTACCTTGACAGATACCAATACCTTCTAAGTATATTTTGTTGACTGTATAACTATTTACCTTGACAGATACCAATACCTTCTAAGTAAATTTTGTTGACTGTATAACTATTTACCTTGACAGATACCAATACCTTCTAAGTAAATGATAAGTTATCTTGGAACCCTCACATTGATGAAGTAATTAAAAAATCAAACAAAACATTAGGATTCATAAAAAGGAACTTTTACAAATGTAATAAGAATATAAAACTAAAATGCTATCTCACATTAGTTAGGCCTATACTAGAATATGCAGGATCTGTATGGGACCCATCAACTAAAGAAAACATTAAAAAATTAGAACAAATTCAAAAAAGAGCTGCAAGGTTTATAACTAGTGAATATTCCCAATTGACAAGAGTAACACCATTAGTCAAATCACTAAACCTAGAAACACTAGAGGACAGAAGGGCAAAGAGTAAAGTAGTAATAATACATAAGGCATTAAACTCTAATTTAGAAATACAACCCTATAACAATCTGTTGCAAAGCTCAGATAAACATAAAGACAAAAACACCTTCCTTGTCCCTTATGCGAGAACAAATGCATATAAGTACTCTTTCTTCCCGAGTGGCATTCGGGCATGGAATGGGTTGCCTGAACAAACCAGGAAAACCAATAACCTAACATCATTTAAAACATTAATAAAAATGCAAGACTAGACTCGGACCACGGATGAGCGTAGGACGCAATAATCTTCTTTATAGAAGGAGCGTCTGTAATGTATAAGATAAGATAAGATAAGTATATTTTGTTGACTGTATAACTATTTACCTTGACAGATACCAATACCTTCTAAGTATATTTTGTTGACTGTATAACTATTTACCTTGACAGATACCAATACCTTCTAAGTATATTTTGTTGACTGTATAACTATTTTACTTGACAGATACCAATTTCTTCTAAGTATATTTTGTTGACTGTATAACTATTTACCTTGACAGATACCAATACCTTCTAAGTATATTTTGTTGACTGTATAACTATTTACCTTGACAGATACCAATACCTTCTAAGTAAATTTTGTTGACTGTATAACTATTTACCTTGACAGATACCAATACCTTCTAAGTATATTTTGTTTATTGACTGTTTAACTATTTACCTTGACAGATACCAATACCTTCTAAGTATATTTTGTTGGTTGACTGTTTAACTATTTACCTTGACAGATACCAATACCTTCTAAGTATATTTTGTTGGTTGACTGTTTAACTATTTACCATTGACAGATACCAATACCTTCTAAGTCTAAGACAAAAGGAGATAAGGGAGAGAGGGGAGAGCATGGTTTTAAAGGAGATAAAGGAGATCAGGGGCTACCTGGTGCACCTGGCTTAGAGAGACCACCTCTAATTACACCCCCTCCTCCGGACCTGGAAGGGCTCAGGGGACCTAAAGGTAACTATTATGTACACTAGTAAGTTGGAATTAAATATAAAATTGTATGTTGAACCTTAAAAGTATTTATGAATTACAAAGATATGTTGTAATTGTAATACACTATCGGACAAACTATATCATTCACACAAATAAACAGTTCATTGGATAAACTATGAAAACATAACAATCACTCATTTATGGACTAAAGTCATTATTTTATTCTCATTCCACTCAATTTCATTTCCAGAACAAAATAAAACATTGACAAAATTGCAGAAAATATTAAATATGTTAATTTCTTTCACATATTCATTTCCATTAAGTTGTCTCCATAAGTTTATTTAGACTACAATAATTTTCAAGGGGTAAGGTGGTCTAGCAGCTTTTGGCTGGCGTACCGAAGGATCTTGGGTTTTAATTCTGGTGAAGGATCTGATGGATAAAAGTGGCTAGGCATTGTGCTGGCCACACAATCCCCTTGTATGGTGAGGCCACAGAAACACGTGAACGCTGCTTCACTGGCTCTATGGATGAATTTGGTCCAACGGGATACTTTACAATAATTTTCCTCATTTTACTTTCAGGTGACAAAGGTGATCGTGGAAGTCCAGGAGAAACTGGCACTGAAGGATTTGTTGGCCAGAAGGGTGAGAAGGGTGATAGAGGTGATCCTGGTGAGCCGGGCTTTGATGGAACCCTAGGTGAAAAAGGACAGAAGGGTGATCAAGTGAGTAACATTAAAAAGAATGAAAGGAAATCATGAAACAAAAAAGATAATGGCTGGTGAAAGCTTTCTTTAACTTGATGCACTGTGGAGCTGTTTTATTTAACTCATTGCTTGAAGATTTGAATCAACAAATCAGTTCCTTGTACTGTTAAGAGTCAATTAAATAGATATATATCAACATTTTAGCTTATGCGTTTCCATGCAGTTATTCATGATATCAAATTGTAGATCCACGTCCCCATCTAAACTTGATTGTCCACTGATAGGGTGTGGTTAGATAAGAAAGTAATATAGGCCATGTGTAGTAATATAGGCCATGTGTAGTAATATAGGCATTGTGTAGTAATATAGGCCATGTGTAGTAATATAGGCTATGTGTAGTAATATAGGCCATGTGTAGTAATATAGGCCATGTGTAGTAATATAGGCCATGTGTAGTAATATAGGCCATGTGTAGTAATATAGGCCATGTGTAGTAATATAGGCATTGTGTGGTAATATAGGCATTGTGTAGTAATATAGGCATTGTGTGGTAATATAGGCCATGTGTAGTAATATAGGCCATGTGTAGTAATATAGGCCATGTGTAGTAATATAGGCCATGTGTAGTAATATAGGCCATGTGTAGTAATATAGGCCATGTGTAGTAATATAGGCATTGTGTGGTAATATAGGCATTGTGTGGTAATATAGGCATTGTGTAGTAATATAGGCATTGTGTGGTAATATAGGCCATGTGTAGTAATATAGGCCATGTGTAGTAATATAGGCCATGTGTAGTAATATAGGCCATGTGTAGTAATATAGGCCATGTGTAGTAATATAGGCATTGTGTAGTAATATAGGCATTGTGTGGTAATATAGGCATTGTGTAGTAATATAGGCATTGTGTAGTAATATAGGCCATGTGTAGTAATATAGGCATTGTGTAGTAATATAGGCCATGTGTAGTAATATAGGCATTGTGTAGTAATATAGGCCATGTGTAGTAATATAGGCATTGTGTAGTAATATAGGCCATGTGTAGTAATATAGGCATTGTGTAGTAATATAGGCATTGTGTGGTAATATAGGCATTGTGTAGTAATATAGGCATTGTGTAGTAATATAGGCCATGTGTAGTAATATAGGCATTGTGTAGTAATATAGGCCATGTGTAGTAATATAGGCATTGTGTAGTAATATAGGCCATGTGTAGTAATATAGGCATTGTGTAGTAATATAGGCATTGTGTAGTAATATAGGCCATGTGTAGTAATATAGGCATTGTGTAGTAATATAGGCCATGTGTAGTAATATAGGCATTGTGTAGTAATATAGGCATTGTGTGGTAATATAGGCATTGTGTAGTAATATAGGCATTGTGTAGTAATATAGGCCATGTGTAGTAATATAGGCATTGTGTAGTAATATAGGCCATGTGTAGTAATATAGGCATTGTGTAGTAATATAGGCCATGTGTAGTAATATAGGCATTGTGTAGTAATATAGGCATTGTGTAGTAATATAGGCATTGTGTAGTAATATAGGCATTGTGTAGTAATATAGGCATTGTGTAGTAATATAGGCATTGTGTAGTAATATAGGCATTGTGTGGTAATATAGGCATTGTGTGGTAATATAGGCATTGTGTAGTAATATAGGCATTGTGTAGTAATATAGGCATTGTGTAGTAATATAGGCATTGTGTGGTAATATAGGCCATGTGTAGTAATATAGGCCATGTGTAGTAATATAGGCATTGTGTAGTAATATAGGCATTGTGTGGTAATATAGGCCATGTGTAGTAATATAGGCCATGTGTAGTAATATAGGCATTGTGTGGTAATATAGGCCATGTGTAGTAATATAGGCATTGTGTAGTAATATAGGCATTGTGTGGTAATATAGGCATTGTGTAGTAATATAGGCATTGTGTAGTAATATAGGCATTGTGTAGTAATATAGGCCATGTGTAGTAATATAGGCATTGTGTAGTAATATAGGCCATGTGTAGTAATATAGGCATTGTGTAGTAATATAGGCCATGTGTAGTAATATAGGCCATGTGTAGTAATATAGGCATTGTGTAGTAATATAGGCATTGTGTAGTAATATAGGCATTGTGTGGTAATATAGGCCATGTGTAGTAATATAGGCCATGTGTAGTAATATAGGCCATGTGTAGTAATATAAACATTGTGTAGTAATATAGGCATTGTGTAGTAATATAGGCCATGTGTGGTAATATAGGCATTGTGTGGTAATATAGGCCATGTGTAGTAATATAGGCATTGTGTAGTAATATAGGCATTGTGTAGTAATATAGGCCATGTGTAGTAATATAGGCATTGTGTAGTAATATAGGCATTGTGTAGTAATATAGGCATTGTGTGGTAATATAGGCCATGTGTAGTAATATAGGCCATGTGTAGTAATATAGGCCATGTGTAGTAATATAGGCATTGTGTGGTAATATAGGCATTGTGTGGTAATATAGGCCATGTGTGGTAATATAGGCATTGTGTGGTAATATAGGCATTGTGTAGTAATATAGGCCATGTGTAGTAATATAGGCATTGTGTGGTAATATAGGCCATGTGTAGTAATATAGGCCATGTGTAGTAATATAGGCCATGTGTAGTAATATAAGCCATGTGTAGTAATATAGGCATTGTGTAGTAATATAGGCCATGTGTAGTAATATAGGCCATGTGTAGTAATATAGGCATTGTGTAGTAATATAGGCCATGTGTAGTAATATAGGCCATGTGTAGTAATATAGGCCATGTGTAGTAATATAGGCCATGTGTAGTAATATAGGCCATGTGTAGTAATATAGGCATTGTGTAGTAATATAGGCCATGTGTAGTAATATAGGCCATGTGTAGTAATATAGGCATTGTGTGGTAATATAGGCCATGTGTAGTAATATAGGCCATGTGTAGTAATATAGGCCATGTGTAGTAATATAGGCATTGTGTGGTAATATAGGCCATGTGTAGTAATATAGGCATTGTGTAGTAATATAGGCCATGTGTAGTAATATAGGCATTGTGTGGTAATATAGGCATTGTGTGGTAATATAGGCATTGTGTGGTAATATAGGCCATGTGTAGTAATATAGGCCATGTGTAGTAATATAGGCATTGTGTGGTAATATAGGCCATGTGTAGTAATATAGGCCATGTGTAGTAATATAGGCATTGTGTAGTAATATAGGCATTGTGTGGTAATATAGGCATTGTGTGGTAATATAGGCATTGTGTGGTAATATAGGCATTGTGTAGTAATATAGGCCATGTGTAGTAATATATGCATTGTGTGGTAATCTTCAATCAGGTCACATGTTTTACAAGTTTTATGTAATCATTAAAAAACAAATGTCCTGAAATGTAGTTTTGAATTAAAATTAATGAATTAAAATTCTTTTTTTTTTGTTGTCAGGGTCAACCTGGAATTTCTATCACTGGACCACCTGGGCCCCCTGGTCCACCAGGACTATCTGCTGAGGTCATTCCTGATGCCATGATTGGACCTAAAGGTGAGCCTGGTGAACCTGGAATAGGAATACCAGGCATACCTGGAGATAGAGGTTTACCTGGAGACAAAGGAGAGCCTGGGTCAAAGGTCAGTAAAAAAGTAAAATAAGTATAGACATACAGAAGATATGTACATAACGTTTTACTAGCATAGTAAACCAAGTATGGGACATACAGAAGATATGTACATAAAGTTTTACTAGTATAGTAAACCAAGTATGGGACATACAGAAGATATGTACATAAAGTTTTACTAGCATAGTAAACCAAGTATGGGACATACAGAAGATATGTACATAAAGTTTTACTAGCATAGTAAACCAAGTATAGGACATACAGAAGATATGTACATAAACTTTTACTAGCATAGTTAACCAAGTATGGGACATACAGAAGATATGTACATAAAGTTTTACTAGCATAGTAAACCAAGTATGGGACATACAGAAGATATGTACATAAAGTTTTACTAGCATAGTAAACCAAGTATGGGACATACAGAAGATATGTACATAAAGTTTTACTAGCATAGTAAACCAAGTATGGGACATACAGAAGATATGTACATAAAGTTTTACTAGCATAGTAAACCAAGTATGGGACATACAGAAGATATGTACATAAAGTTTTACTAGCATAGTAAACCAAGTATAGGACATACAGAAGATATGTACATAAAGTTTTACTAGCATAGTAAACCAAGTATAGAACATACAGAAGATCTGTACATAAAGTTTTACTAGCATAGTAAACCAAGTATGGGACATACAGAAGATATGTACATAAAGTTTTACTAGCATAGTAAACCAAGTATGGGACATACAGAAGATATGTACATAAAGTTTTACTAGCATAGTAAACCATATTTACATAAAGTTTTACTAGCATAGTAAACCAAGTATGGGACATACAGAAGATATGAAAATAAAGTTTTACTAGCATAGTAAACCAAGTATGGGACAAACAGAAGATATGTAAATAAAGTTTTACTAGCATAGTAACCAAGTATTGGACCTACAGAAGATATGTAGAAATAGTTTTACTAGCATGGTAAACCAAGTATGGGACATACAGAACATATGTAGAAATAGTTTAGCATTTCACTGGGGGACTAAGATTTTTATTCAGGAAACACATTAGACTTTTTTTTTCTTGTACTCTGCAGTTCAGTTCTGAGTTAACAGCTTTTTTTTTTTAAAACAGGGAGATTTTGTCCGTGGACCACAAGGTGAAAAAGGTGACATGGGCCCTACTGGGCCAACTGGACCGAGTGGCCCCAGAGGTCTTATTGGGCTCCCTGGACCCCCAGGGCCTCCTGGCATAGGCAGAGGAGATGGTTTATTTTCAGGGGATGGAGAAGATGGTCAGTCAGGAGTACCTGGTCCTGCTGGACCAAAAGGAGAAAAAGGTAAAAAAGGATTTCATAGAAATGGTGTCTTTACATTTAGTAGGAACTACTGGCAAAATTGTGGAAGGGTGTCTTTACATTTAGTAGGAACTACTGGCAACGTATGGAAGGGTGTCTTTAGATTTAGTAAGAACTACTGGCAAAATTGTGGAATGGGTGTCTTTACATTTAGTAGGAACTACTGGCAAACCTGTGGAAGGGTGTCTTTACATTTAGTAGGAATTACTGGCAAACCTATGGAATGGTGTCTTACATTTAGTAGGAATTACTGGCAAACCTATGGAATGGTGTCTTTACATTTAGTAGGAATTACTGGCAAACCTATGGAAGGGTGTTTTTTTTTACATTTAGTAGGAATTACTGGCAAACCTATGGAAGGGCAGAAAACAATTTCTATAAGAAAACTGCCTCCTTAAGCCCTCTTCTGCATTGGCTTGTCATTAAAAGCATTCTTCTTTTTATGTTAGACATTTGTATTATATTATTTAGTAATGCAAATTTTGAAAAAGAATTTTTTTTCTTAAACACAGTAAGTCTGAATCTTAATACCCTCACTGACATATAAAAAGAAATATTTAAAAAAAAACTTTTTTAACCTATAAAAAATTATAACCAAATTCAGATCCAGTCAATAAAAAAATTTCCACAAACTTAATAATTTTAGATTTAGAGCAAAAATAATATAGAAAACAAATGACAATATCATCCATTCACTCAAACATTGGCCAATATTACATTTCTACACAATTATTTCCCTTTTTCTCAAGTTGTACCAATACATTGTATTTGTTGAAACTCACAAGATAATAATATTAGTTTTAGGAAAAATAGTTTTTATTAAAACATACAATTGTATTTACATAAACTATGAATAACAAATCTTAAAAAAAAAATGTCAGTCAATATCTGAAATTCTTATTTTGTTCTATATTCTTTAAAAGAATTCAATATTCAGTGCTAAAAGATTCAGTAGCAGTCCCTGCAAACTAAATGCTTGGTGGCTCTAAAGGGCTCTTTTTTTTATTGATGTAGAGCATTTATAAAGGAGTTGTCCACTTGCAAAAGGTGCTAATAAAAAAAAGTTTTTGTGCAGAAATTTACTTGTTATGTCATAATTTTTTTATAACATTAATAACACTTGATAGCAAATGTGTTTGATTTGTATTAGTTAAATAACATCTCAGGATAATTAATCTATACCCAGGATGTGAACTCAGAATTTAAGATTGACGGCAATACTAAACTAAACAGCAACTAAACAAGGATAATCCCATGATCTAACAAATGCCATCTAGCATAAACTCGCAATATAGGCTATATTATAAGCATTAGTACATATATACATAGTTGTATTGTGACATGAGCTCTTTCAAGCAAGTCATTGAACTTTCTCCCTGTCTACAGGTGATGCAGGCAAAGATGGGGAACCTGGACGTCCAGGTAAATTTGAAGGTAATCTGGACGATCTCATAGGACCACAAGGCCCACCAGGGCAGGCTGGACCAGCTGGCATACCTGGAGCTGTTGGACAAACTGGTGCTCCAGTAAGTGATAGACATCTGGCTTCAAAGGGAGATAATTTCCAGAAATTATGCTGATAAAATAGACTACGTAATTTTCTAGTAGTGAACTATTGAATGACTCATCTATTTGTTGCAACACTCTCTGTCCCTGGTTGAATTTCTAACTTGATCTGTGATTTGTAGGTCTACCAACCAGTCTATAAGCTCAAGATTCCATTATGAAAAAAATTTACTAACATCACATTGCCATTAGGATGTTTTCTTTGATCCCATAGAATTAGGTTTTCATCCTGCCAACTTCTAATTACATCAACCCTATATAGCTTAAAATTACATCAACCCTATATAGCTTAAAATTACATCAACCCTATATAGCTTAAAATTACATCAACCCTATATAGCTTAAAATTACATCAACCCTATATAGCTTAAAATTACATTTTGTAAAGGAAAAACTTTTTTGAGCATTTATTTACAAGCTTTTAGCAAGGCATTACAAATTAAGTTATGAAATCTGTTGAAATGAAAATAATAGTCAAGGTTACTTCATGGCAACTGTTGCAGAGTTTATTTTATTAAAATGTTATGCAAATTTAAAACTTGGGAGTGGAATGCAAATGTAGTAATATTTAAATTAATATAGACAGTTAACTAAATTAGAAAATAAAATGCTTAAAATTAAGGGAAAATCTAATAGAATAACGTATTTAAAGAGGTTTCAATAATGAAAATTGTAAGAAAGAATTCTATTTAAACTAAATAAAAGTTATATAATACCATTTATTAAATGCATCTGGAGGTTCTGTAAGTATTAAATGATTTATTGACAAGTTGACTGGAGTCAAGTAAGTATAAACTATATATTTATGATTGTGGTGTCTCTAAAATGTTGTAATACATTAAGGAGTGACATCTCATTATTTTTTGTGGCATGTTTAAAATAATGTTCATTTCTAGCCCTAATATTGTTTTGTGTTGATATATTTTAATTGACTATACTTGAGTTAAAAGAAAATGACTTTCTGTTTAAAACACTATTGTGTGTGTGTACAATAGATATAAAAATATTTAGTTCAATGTTACCCAAGTCTAAAGTAAATCAAGATTTATGAAGCTTATAAAACATCCCAAAATATGAATGGAATATTTTTTAAAATTAAATTTCTCACATTCGGTTTGATGACAATGTATTTTATTTAATTGAAACCAAGTCTTTATTAAACTTTTTTACATACAATTTTTCTTGACTAACATTTGTACAATGATCCAATATAATATTTAAAATGATCTAGTACACTATTTCAAATAATGTAATACACTTTTCGAATGATAAACAACATTTAAATAACCTAGAATAATATTTTAATTGATTTAAAACAATTTTTGTTTAAATAATAAAATATGTAAATATTTTGTCATTCTTTTAGTGTGTTAGTAATACTTCAGTATATTGTGTAGATTTTATTGTTGCATATATTATTCAATTCTCTGCAAATAATCTTACTTATTTATTCTGTTTATTACTGGTAGGGGCATCATTTATATAAATTAGAAGTAGAGGGCCAAGGACAGTTCCTTGTGGAACTCCATGGTGTAAATTTATAATAATTAAAAGTCATTAATGAAAATATATTCTTCTCAACCATGTACTGGTAATTACTGATGCTTAAATTGTGTCAAATTGTTTGTTTTATCATGCAGGGTGTGCCTGGTTCACGAGGGGAGCCTGGACCAGTAGGACCAAGAGGAGAACCGGTTAGTTGAACTTTATATCTGTAAATAAACTGATAGAGGTTTGTTGGACTATAGATTTAACATCTTGTATTCATACTTTAATATTACATATATCTCTGAATAAACTGATAGAGGTTTATTAAACTATAGCTTTAACATCTTGTATTCATACTTTAATATTACATATATCTCTGAATAAACTGATAGAGGTTTATTAAACTATAGCTTTAACATCTTGTATTCATACTTTAATATTACATATATCTCTGAATAAACTGATAGAGGTTTATTAAACTATAGATTTAACATCTTGTATTCATACTTTAATATTACATATATCTCTGAATAAACTGATAGAGGTTTATTAAACTATAGATTTAACATCTTGTATTCATACTTTAATATTACATATATCTCTGAATAAACTGATAGAGGTTTATTAAACTATAGATTTAACATCTTGTATTCATACTTTAATATTACATATATCTCTGAATAAACTGATAGAGGTTTATTAAACTATAGATTTAACATCTTGTATTCATACTTTAATATTACATATATCTCTGAATAAACTGATAGAGGTTTATTAAACTATAGATTTAACATCTTGTATTCATACTTTAATATTACATATATCTCTGAATAAACTGATAGAGGTTTATTAAACTATAGATTTAACATCTTGTATTCATACTTTAATATTACATATATCTCTGAATAAACTGATAGAGGTTTATTAAACTATAGCTTTAACATCTTGTATTCATACTTTAATATTACATATATCTCTGAATAAACTGATAGAGGTTTATTAAACTATAGATTTAACATCTTGTATTCATACTTTAATATTGTGTACTGTTGTTATTATTTCAATTCTTTTAGCACACTTCATTCTCTTCCAATAAAAAAACATATTTATAAATCTAGGAGCAAATAAAACATTGTGTTTTTTGGCTAAATAAATTTAAAAACAAGTTTTTTTATATTTTGTTTGGTTTTATCAAAATGTGAAAATTATCAATGCTAGACATACTCTGTTGTTAATGTATGTTGCTAGACCTACTCTGTTGTCAATGTATGTTGCTAGACCTACTCTGTTGTCAATGTATGTTGCTAGACCTACTCTGTTGTCAATGTATGTTGCTAGACCTACTCTGTTGTCAATGTATGTTGCTAGACCTACTCTGTTGTCAATGTATGTTGCTAGACCTACTCTGGTGTCATTGTATGTTGCTAGACCTACTCTGTTGTCAATGTATGTTGCTTGAATTTCATTAGGGGACTCCTGGAACCCCTGGAACACCAGGTGAAAGTGGACCTAGAGGACCTTCAGGTATTGATGGAATCAGTGGACTACCAGGTACCCTAGGACCTGTGGGGCCTCCTGGACCACCAGGGCCACCAGGACCACCAGGCCCCATCAGAAGTGGAGAAGGAGTTTGGGTGGATTCAGTTGGCAGTGGAGAAGGGGAGGTAAGGGAAAAGAAAAAAAATTACTTATCTTATTGCAGACACAGTAAAAAATGTATATTTATTTATATCAAGTTAATGTTAGTTTTAAGTTTTATTTTGTTTAGATCTTATTTAGATTTTTTTAAACAACTTTTTCAGGTTTGACACAAGCTGTTTGAGTTACTTTAAATAAACAAAGTCTTTTTTAAAACTGATTTTCTTTCAATTGTAGGGCCTACTACCCTTCATCCTGAAAGGGTCAATAAATACATGTTATTGTATTTTGAATTCTAATTCCTTACATTCTTTCTCTTTAAATAAAGAAAACTTATTGACACAAATATGAACACAATTTATAGGTACATTAGATATTTCAATTCAAGTATATGAAAACTGCTTACAGTGGGATTTTTTAATTAAAGAAGGGAGGGAGCAGGCCTGGAGGGAGTATTTTGCTAACCCAAAGCTCATGTGTATTTTCTTCTTCTTCTTTTTCTATTAGCCAGTCTGCAGAGCAGTTTGCTCTCTTGCAGTCAATGTCAGACACACTGGCATTGTTATTCTGGGTTTTCCTTTGTGGCTTTTTTCAAACCCCGCAGTTCAAGAGAGTTTTTGGTTCTGGGCCCAGCACCTGTGAGTTGTACTCTGGGATCGGGCTGCATTGAGTCAGGGCTGAGTTGTGCTGAGGTGGGACTGGCCTATGGTCCAATCTCCGCCATCCACAGGGCTCTCCAAATGGTTATGACACTCAGTTGTCCTGTTGAATGATGGGTGTATTTCTTTGGTCTGGACAATACCCAGTGTAGTCTTAAGTCGAAATTATCTTTTTAGTCCATGTTGGTCTTTGTGCAGGTATATGAGGTAATGGTATTTGTGGCAGGTATTTGAGGTAATGTCACCTTATTAATGATCTGGGGGATTTCCATAAGAGGGAAAAATGTTGGCCGTTTGCCTGCAGGGTATCTAGCTTGTCCGGTTTTTAAAGAGAATTAAGATCAGTTGATTCATTGACAACCTGATTTTTTACCAGAATTTGAATGCAAGACCCTCTCAATGTCCATTCAATGAAATTTGGCTAGACTACATGGTGCTCACACCTCAGAATACAAACAAGTAATTGACATAATTTTGGGAAAGTAACAATGATTGAAAGGAAATCTATAATGTTGCAACACAATGTTTTGTTAAATATTCTTTTTGCCAGAGAATAAAGCTGTCAAATATATTTGCTTCTATATTCATGCAAAACTCATTTTTAAAGTGTAGCCTACATTTCTCATTTTTTTAAATTTAGCTTGTAGTTGGTGGGCGACCTGGAGTTCCTGGCCCACCAGGACCTGAAGGACCGCAGGGGCCACAAGGCATTCAGGGATTAAGGGGACCATCAGGTGTATCAGGTGAAAGAGGAGAGCGGGGGCCAATTGGCATAACTGGAGACAAAGGAGAGAGGGTAGGTTTGTTATAATGTTTAGTAAACTTAAGATTTACTCCACATCTTCACATGTGCAGGTATATGAGGTAATGGTATTTGTGCAGGTATATGAGGTAATGGTATTTGTGCAGGTATATGAGGTAATGGTATTTGTGCAGGTATATGAGGTAATGGTATTTGTGCAGGTATATGAGGTAATGGTATTTGTGCAGGTATATGAGCTAATGCCACCTTGTTGATGATCTGAGAAAGTCTGTAGGGGGAACAATAAGTAAAGCATGTGCCTGCGGGATATCTACAACTATTTACAAATGTTTATTTGAAGCAAAACATATCCAGTAAATGTTTAAATTTAAAATTAATTTTGAAAGCCTATTAGAATGTTTAAAATAAAACCATTAGCTAACAGTTTATATTGAATTGTGTCTTGAAAAACATTTACTTTGGTATAAAATGACAAAGCATTTGTTTTTGAGATGATAATGATGCATTTTGTAAAAATATGTATTGAAAATTTTGATTAGGGCTATCAAGGAGATCCTGGCACACCTGGCCCTATGGGACCTTCTGGTCTTTTAGGGGCAACGGGACCAGTTGGCCCTAAAGGTGATGATGGAATTCCTGGCAGGGATGGAAGTAAAGGAGATAAGGTATGGCTACTTGTATTTGGTCAATATTAGCTAATAGGTTAATTGTATTTGGTCCATAGAAGATAATGGGTTAATTGTACTTGTTCAATATAAGATTATGGGTTAATTGTACTTGGTCATTATAATACAATGTGTTAAATATGCTTTGTCAATATAAGGTAATTAACTACTTGTGCTTGGTCAAAATACAATAATGGACTAATAATAATACTTAACTAAGATAATTGAGTCACTGATCTTGTTATATTATATGCAATTTTTACTTTAGCAGGAAAAATAAAATTCCAAATAAAAAATTGTTGAAAAATTTTGGAGGTGCAGACTGTTTAAGTGACAAATGTCTAACTGTTTGAGTGACAGATGACTGACTGTTTGAGTAATATATGACTAACTGTTTGAGGGACAGATTACTAACTGTTTCAGTGACATGGCTAACTGTTTGCGTGACAGATGACTAACAGTTTGAGTGACATATGACTAATTGTTTGTGTGACAGATTACTATTTCAGTGACATATGACTAACTGTTTGAGTGACATATGGCTGACTGTTTGAGTGACATATGACAGACTGTTTGAGTAATACTTGACTGACTGTTTCAGTGACATATGACTAACTGTTTGAGTGACATTTAACTAACTGTTTTAGTGACAGATTACTGTTTCAGTGACATATGACTAACTGTTTTAGTGACATATGGCTCACTGTTTGAGTGACATATGACTGACTGTTTCAGTGACAGATGACTAAATGTTTCAGTGACAGTTATCTCATTGGCAACCTAAATTTATTAGCACTAAATAATTCATTTCAACTTTAATTTCACTTTCTATTGTTAATCCCCAGGGAGATCGTGGTGAACCAGGTCAACCAGCACCCATTCAGCCACCAGGTTATCCAGCTGAGGGTCCAAAAGGTGAAAAAGGTGATTTGGGACCTGTAGGCCCACCAGGACCACCAGGCAAAACCCTTGTTGACAGCAGTGGTGATGGAGAGGTAAGCTGATAATTTTCTACTGAATCTGAAGCATACTACTGTCCTTTAAAATTAGATCTTTCCCTAGAAACTGAAGTATATCCCTGTACTTTAGAATTAGATCTTTGCCCAGAATCTGAAGCATATCCCTATATTTTGAAATAACAACAAAAAATGCTGAAAGCTTTTAGTAAGTTTTAGTGCTCCACATTTTAGTGCAAAATAACCTGGTTCCTGATAGATAGAGTTCATTGTTTTATGATAAAATTCCATAAACTGATTTTAGAGTACCTAAGCCCATTTGTTTATAATAAGTAGTGCAAAGGTTGATCAAAGTAAAACACATAATATTTCATCCTATCTACAAATACCATTTCTATTACAGTTTATTCAAGGCCCCAGAGGTGAACAAGGTCTACCTGGCACACCTGGCAAACCTGGAATACCAGGAGAACATGGACGTGACGGTACAGTAGGTCCAGAAGGTCCAAGGGTAAGTCTTTATATCAGAAAATATTTTCACTGTAGAGAAATTAATTTTTTATTCAGGCCTATATTTTTATGGTAGTCTATCTTTTCCAGTTTTTTTAAAACTATTTTAACTATTTTAATTTTTCTGTAGGGACTTAAAGGAGATGTAGGACCACCAGGACCACCTGGCCAAACTATTTCTGAACTTCAAATAGATGGATCAAGTTTAAAGGTTAATAGTTCATAATTTATGAAGCATGTAACAGTTTTGTTAATTCTAGTGTCTTAGATTTATTTGTGTGTGTGTTTAAATCTTAATAATAGACTAAATGCCATGTTAAAGGTTTTATTTTGTCCTATTTAAGATGAAAAATGTATGTTATAAGTTGATATTTAGAAAGAAAATTTGGAAAGAAAATTGACCATTACAATCTCATGTTGTTGTTTTTTACATTATTTCAATTGACATTTATGACGTTTTCGTTTTTGCAAGGGAGAGAAAGGTGATGACGGTCCTCCGGGACCTATTGGACCTAGAGGTTTCCCAGGACCTAAAGGAGATATAGGTTTCCCTGGACTCATGGTAAGTTTCTAGACTTATCCCCATGTAGCCTTATTAGACAAATTTTAATGTAAGGGGAAAGATGGAAGGTCCCAATCTGTGCAACCTTGGGAAACCAAAGTGACAATACAGGTTTAAGGCTAACTAAGACCTAAAGCACTCAACACTATACATTAAACTTGACATATGTACAAAACTACAAACAACACAACTAACTATAAAATAGTGTGCTATACTTTCACAAGAGCTTTATTTGCATAATAAACATATATATATCAAAAGACTTACCAAATACTAACCCTTCACAACTATCAACTCAAAGGACTATACCAAACTAAAAGACAGCAATAAACTCACTTCAACTTCCTTATGCTTATATCACTGATCTACTAATCTAATGTCGCTGACCCAAATGTAACCATTATTATTATAATCAAATTCTAAATATAATCTAAATCCCACAAAATGCCAGTAACATGACCCACACAAATCTGACACTCACAAATCTGACACACTGATAGAAAAAAATAAATAAACAAATATTAAAAATGACATTAGTCAAAAACATTTTACACATTGATGGCAATTTAAAATTGTCAAAGAAAATCATACTGGAGGCAAGCAATTACTCACATTCTTAGGCTTATGTAAAAAAAATAGATCGGTAGGCCTATACAAAAATACAACCTAAAAATAACCCCACTCTTTAAAATTAAAAATCACTGAAAATAAAACAAATTAAATAGTTTCATTGAATTTTTAATTATAAAATTAAAAGGAAAATACAGAAAATTAATCAGGACTATACAACTAAATAAAAAATTGTTTGCCTGGGAATATTAGGGGACTATCTTTCCCCATACATTTATAATGGATCAATTTAGTCGGACAGGTACTTTACTTTTTACTTACTTTTCCCCATGGGAAATAACTCCAAAAAACAAAACAAAAACTAGAAGTTGATCTTAAAATACCACTAGGTATTACTAAATACTACATATATACTACATATACACTAGGTATATTACTAAAGACTATTAAATACAAAATTACAAATAAAAACAGTTGAAACAAAACATAATAAAATACAAAAAGAAAAGGAATAAATAGGCAAATATTGTAACTTTTATAAAATGTAACCCAGTAGGTTACATTAGTCATAGGTGAGAAGTGAGTAACAAAAGATATATTTCCTGTTTTAGAATATCCAGAAGATGACTAAAGGTAGAGCTGATCTTGTGTAGTTTACTAGTCTACTGATTGCAATCAGCTGTTGTCAAAACTTTTTGTCACTGACAGTATTACATGGTTTAGTATTTTATGTTCAGAGATGTCTGTATGTTGTAACTGTATAGGTGTTTGAGTGTGACATAGACTTCTATTCAATCTCACATTGGGGTTAATCATGCAAGGCCAGTTTCTTCGGCAAGTAGTTTATTATGTATTTGCATTACAAGTGATGTTTAAGAATATAAATGAACTTCTCATCACTTCAACACTTTTGCTAATCACACCAGTACTAAAATATCACTTCTCATTCTTGTCACTGGCTAGGACTAACTATCTACTGACAAGTAACTCTGACTAGAAACTATCTCTGCCTAACTACTATCTCCAACTTCAAAGTGACTGCTTTCTGTGTCTGACCCACACTGGACAGCTCTCTGTCTGACATCCAACTGTCCTGACCAGTACTGCCTTTTTGTGACCTAATTTTTCCCACTTGCTACTCGGTGAGTGTCTGAGTGTGGTCACCTTAGCTAATTTGTTACTGACACTTCTGGAAATTTACTTTGAAACGTTTATTACAGCATAACTTTACTTCGAAATGTTAATTATATATTACATTTATTACAGCATAACTTTTATTTACTACTCTAAGAATCTATTTCATCAATATAATTCAAAGATTAATTTTGTTTGTCTAGGGTCGACCAGGAATGAGAGGCAGAAAAGGTGAACCAGGTATTGGGTTACCTGGTCGTAAGGGTGAACCTGGACCACCAGGTATGGGACTCCCAGGTGGAAGTGGAGTTTTGATGAAAGGTGCTAAAGGTGACTCTGTAAGTTTCCATGTCACTTGTCATTGATGTCACTTGTTATTGTGCTCTGTTTTTACCATCTCCTCATTATTACACTCTTTTTTTCATTATAATATAACAATACTATTTCATTCTGTTGTCACACTGTTATTATTTTCTGTTATCGTTACTCTATGAAGAGTAGAGCATCTGTTGGTCACTAGTTGTTTATAAAAATCATATCAAACTGAATGACACATTTTTAATATCCAAGAGTCCTTCTTTATTTTGGTATTCTTTATACAATGACCTATTTTACTTGTAGGGTACTAAAGGTGATCGTGGTCTACCTGGACCACCTGGATCTGTTGCAGCTGGTGAGGGTCTTACTATCTTAGGTCAGTGTCAATTATTCTTTTATCATTTAGGAAATTATGAGGCCAGCACAGTGCCCAACTGCCTTATGCAGCTAGCACAGTGCCCAACTGCCGTTGATTTATTTTCACGCTAATGCCCATCTAGGTTAGGCATTGTATAGTAATTATATAAATAGAGCCTTCACAGTGGCAATACAATCCACTGGGACTAAACTGTTTCTAGACTAGCCTGCATGTATAAATTAACCAGTGGGGAAAAAAAACTCAATTATAATAAAAACATCAATGATAATTTTTTTTTTAAATTGTATTCTCTATTTAGGTGAAAAGGGTCAGAAAGGTGAATCAGGATTTCCAGGTCGAGATGGTCAAGATGGTAGACAGGTAAACATTTAAAGTTAAAACATCAAAATTATTAAAACCAATTTTTTATTTTACTAAGAATTAGTGACTAGCAATAGAGAAAGCTGCTACTTAAATGATCTTTTCCTGGAATAGTGAAATAAAACAGTTCAACCACAAACAGTTTAAATGTATTTTTTTCATCAATGTATATATTCTCTTTTCTCTTGTAGAACTCAATTGTATCTTTATTGTACATTGGTGAAATTATTTCTTTTAATGTAACAGCAGACAAGAGATTTCTGTCAATTTATGATTATCTCATTCTGTTAGAATCATTGACATTATAGATTATTGTCCATGATGTGTTTTTTTATTTATTTAGGGCCTTCTTGGACCAAGAGGCCCACCAGGCGAACCAGGAATAGTAGTCAGTGGAAATGAAGGTTTGGGCAATGTAGGACCACCAGGACCACCTGGCCCACCTGTAAGTTGACCTCATGTATATATTTATTATTAGTGTCAATCTTCTGTGGATGAGATTTCACATTTGTTTAAATAATAAAACCCTAGTGTAAGCTTGAATGAAATCCTAGTGTTAGCTTCAGTGAAACCCTAGTGTAAGCTTGAATGAAGTCCTAGTGTGAGCTTAAGTAAAACCCTAGTGTAAGTTTGAATGAAACCCTAGTGTAAGCTTGAATAAAATCCTAGTGTTAGCTTTAGTGCAATCCTAGTGTAAGCTTGAATAAAATCCTAGTGTTAGCTTGAATGAAATCCAAGTGTTAGCTTCAGTGAAACCCTATTGTAAGCTTGAATGAAATCCTAGTGTTAGCTTGAATGAAGTCCTAGTTTTAGCTTTAGTGAAACCCTAGTGTAAACTTGAATGAAATCCTAGAATTAGCTTCAGTGAAACCCTAGTGTAAGCTTGAATAAAATCCTAGTTTAAGCTTCAGTGAAACCCTAATGTGAGCTTGAATGAAATCCTAGTGTTAGCTTGAATGAAATCCTAGTGTTAGCTAACGTAAAACCCTAGTGTAAGCTTAAATGAAATCCTAGTGTTAGCTTCAGTGAAACCCTATTGTAAGCTTGAATGAAATCCTAGTGTGAGCTTGAATGAAATCCTAGTGTTTGCTTCAGTGAAACCCTAGTGTAAGCTTGAATGAAATCCTAGTGTTAGCTTGAATGAAGTCCTAGTTTTGGCTTTAGTAAAACCCTAGTGTAAACTTGAATGAAACCCTAGTGTTAGCTTTAGTGAAATGCTAGTGTAAGCTTAAATGATATCCTAGTATTAGCTTCAGTGAAACTCTAGTGTAAGCTTGAACAAAATCCTAGTGTTAGCTTGAATAAAATCCTAGTTTAAGCTTCAGTTAAACGCTAATGTGAGTTTGAATAAAATCCTAGTGTAAGCTTGAATGAAATCCTAGTTTTAGCTTTAGTGAAACCCTATTGTAAGCTTGAATGAAATCCTAGTATGAGCTTGAATGAAATCCTAGTGTTTGCTTCAGTGAAACCCTAGTGTAAGCTTGAATGAAATCCTAGTGTTAGCTTGAATGAAGTCATAGTTTTGGCTTGAGTAAAACCCTAGTTTAAACTTGAATGAAATCCTAGTTTTAGCTTTAGTGAAATCCTAGTGTAAGCTTAAATGAAATCCTAGTATTAGCTTCAGTGAAACTCTAGTGTAAGCTTGAATGAAATCCTAGTGTTAGCTTGAATAAAATCCTAGTTTAAGCTTCATTTAAACGCTAATGTGAGCTTGAATAAAATCCTAGTGTTAGCTTGAATGAAATCCTAGTTTTAGCTTTAGTGAAACCCTAGTGTAAGCTTGAATGAAATCATAATGTTAGCTTGAATGAAATCATAGTATTAGCTTTAGTGAAACCCTAGTGTAAGCTTAAATGAAATCCTAGAGTTAGCTTCAGTGAAACCCTAGTGTAAGCTTGAATGAAACCCTAGTGTTAGCTTCAGTAAATCTCTAGTGTAAGCTTAAATGAAATCCTAGTGTTAGCTTCAGTGAAACCCTAGTGTTAGCTTGAATGAAGTCCTAGTGTGAGCTTGAATGAAATCCTAGTGTGAGCTTCAGTGAAACTTTATTGTAAGCTTGAATGAAATCCTAGTGTTAGCTTAAATGAAGTCCTAGTTTTAGCTTTAGTGAAACCCTAGTGTTAACTTGAATGAAATCCTAGAATTAGCTTCAGTGAAACCCTAGTGTAAGCTTGAATGAAATCCTAGTGTTAGCTTCAGTGAAACTCTAGTGTAAGCTTGAATGAAATCCTAGTGTTAGCTTGAATAAAATCCTAGTTTAAGCTTCAGTGAAACCCTAATGTGAGCTTGAATGAAATCCTAGTGTTAGCTTAAATGAAATCCTAGTTAAAGTTTTAGTGAAACCCTAGTGTAAGCTTGAATGAAATCTTAGTATTAGCTTCAGTGAAACCCTAGTGTAAGCTTGAATGAAATCCTAGTGTTTGATTTAGTGAAACCCTAGTGTGAGCTTGAATAAAATCCTAGTGTTATCTACCATAAAACCCTAGTGTAGGCTTGAATGAAATCCTAGTGTTAGCTTTAGTGAAACCCTAGTGTAAGCTTAAATTAAATTCTAGTGTTAGCTTCAGTAAAACTCTAGTGTAAGCTTAAATGAAATCCTAGTGTTAGCTTCAGTGAAACCCTAGTGTAAGCTTGAATGAAATCCTAGTGTGAGCTTGAATGAAATCCTAGTGTTTGCTTCAGTGAAACCCTAGTGTAAGCTTGAATAAAATCCTAGTGTTTGCTTCAGTAAAACCCTAGTGTTAGCTTTAGTGCAATCCTAGTGTAAGCTTGAATGAAATCCCAAATGTTAGCTTGAATGAAATCCTAGTGTTAGCTAACGTAAAACCCTAGTGTAAGCTTGAATGAAATCCTAGTGTTAGCTTGAATGAAATCCTAGTTTTGGCTTTAGTAAAACCCTAGTGTAAACTTGAATGAAATCCTAGAGTTAGCTTCAGTTAAACCCTAGTATAAGCTTGCATGAAATCCTAGTGTTAGCTTCAGTGAAACCCTAGTGTAAGCTCAAACGAAATCCTAGTATAAGCTTAAAAAACCTAGTTTGAGCTTCAATGAAACCCTAGGGTAATCTTTGAAGAAATCCTAGTGTAAGCTTGAACAAAACCCTATTGTAAGCTTGAACAAAACCCTATTGTAAGCTTGAAGAAACCCTTTTGTAAGTTTGAACGAAACCCTATTGTAAGCTTGAACAAAACCCTATTGTAAGCTTGAATAAAACCCTATTGTAAACTTGGACGAAACCCTATTGTAAGCTTGAATCAAACCCTATTGTAAGCTTAAATGAAATCCTAGTGTTAGCTTCAGTAAAACCCTATTGTAAGCTTGAATGAAATCCTAGTGTTAGCTTGAATGAAATCCTAGGCTAGTGTTAGCTTTAGTAAAACTCTAGTGTAAGGTTGATTGAAATCCTAGTGTTAGCTTCAGTGAAACCCTAGTGTAAGCTTAATGAAATCCTAGTGTGAGGTTGAATGAAATCCTACTGTTAGCTTCAGTAAAACCCTAGTGTAAGCTTGAATGAAATCCTAGTGTTAGCTTCAGTAAAACTAGTGAAAGCTTGAATGAAATCCTAGTGTTAGCTTCAGTGAAACCCTAGTGTAAGCTTGAATGAAATCCTAGTGTGAGCTTGAACAAAATCCTAGTGCTAGCTTCAGTAAAACCCTAGTGTTAGCTTGAATGAAATCGTAGTGTTAGCTTCAGTAAAACCCTAGTGTAAGCTTGAATGAAATCCTAGTGTGAGCTTGAATGAAATCCTAGTGTTAGCTTCAGTGAAACCCTAGTGTACGCTTGAATGAAATCCTAGTGCTAGCTTCAGTAAAACCCTAGTACATGTTAGCTTGAATGAAATCCTATGGTAGCTTAAGTAAAACCCTAGTGTAAGCTTGAATGAAACCCTAGTGTAAGTTTGAATGAAATCCTAGGCTTAGCTTTAGTGAATCCCTATTGTAAGCTTGAATGAAATCCTATTTTAAGCTTGAATAAAACCCTAGTGTAAGCTTTAGTGAAATCCTAGTGTAAGCTTAAATTAAATCCTAGTGTTAGATTTAGTGAAATCCTAGTGTACGCTTCAATGGAATCACGCTTCAATGGAATCCTAGTGTTAGCTTTAGTGAAACCCTAGTGTAAGCTTGAATGAAATACTAGTGTTAGCTTCAGTGAAACCCCATTGTAAGCTTGAATGAAATTCTAGTGTTAGCTTGAATGAAATCCTAGTGTTAGCTTTAGTGAAACCCTAGTGTAAGCTTGAATGAAATCCTAGTGTTAGCTTGAATGAAATCCTAGTGTTAGCTTCAGTGAAACCCTAGTGTAAGCTCAAATGAAATCCTAGTGTTAGCTTCAGTGAAACCCTAGTGTAAGCTCAAATGAAATCCTAGTGTTAGCTTCAGTGAAACCTTGGTGTAAGCTTGAATGAAATCCTAGTGTTAGCTTCAGTGAAATCATAGTGTAAGCTTTAATGAAATCCTAGTGTTAGCTTTAGTGAAACCTAGTGTAAGCTCAAATGAAATCCTAGTGTTAGCTTCAGTGAAACCCTAGTGTAAGCTTGAATGAAATCCTAGTGTTAGCTTCTGTGAAACCCTAGTGTAAACTTGAATGAAATCCTATTGTAAGCTTGAATGAACAGACTGCTATGGCCATGATAAAACCATGAAGTTTTAATAGTGAGGCTCACATTTGAAAAATCATTCTTTATGGAGAAAAAAGACTGTAATATATTAATGGATTAAAAAAAAGTCAGTTATCCCCCTCATACCAATTTGATTTATTGGGCCTGTTAAGTAATGATCTTAAGTTTCTGTGGCCATGGCATACATATGGATTGTGTGGCCAGCACAATGCCCGCCTCATTTATGGAATTAGTAGGCCTATATAAAAATACAGTAAGCTCTTATTTTAAAAACAAAGTAAATTATCTATTAAAATCTACAATTTAATTGCTATAATTTATTATTAACTACTATATTTAAAACTTTCCATTTTCCCAATATTTTGCATAATTAAATGTGTTTATTTTAAGAATTTGTTTTTATGATTCAGGGACCCAGAGGACTAACTGGAATGGGTGCTGAAGGACCACGGGGTCCCATGGGACCTCAAGGCCCCATGGGTCCACCAGGTCCTTCAGGCATTGGCAACCCAGGACCACCTGGTCCACCAGGAAACTATCTGATCAATGGTGCTCGTCTTGTTCAAGGTCCTCCTGGCCCACCTGGCCCTCCTGGCCCACCTGGTTTGTCTGCAATCTTTAATGGGGAGGAAAAAACAGGATTTGGTAGTACTGTTGGAGCTGGTGGATCTAGGGTAAGCTCTTCATTTGGGTTGATCTAGGGTAAACTCTTCATTGGGTTGATCTAGGTTAAACTCTTCATTGGGTGGATCTAGGGTAAACTCTTCATTTTGTGGATCTACGGTAAACTCTTTATTGTGTGGATCTAGGTTAAACTCTTCATTGGGTGGATCTAGGATAAACTGTCCATTGTGTGGATCTAGGGTAAACTCTTAGTTGGGTGGATCTAGGTTAAACTCTTCATTGGGTGGATTTAGGGTAAACTCTTCATTGTGTGGATCTAGGGTAAACTCTTCATTGTGTGGATCTAGGGTAAACTCTTCATTGTGTGGATCTAGGGTAAACTCTTCATTGGGTGGATCTAGGTTAAACTCTTCATTGGGTGGATCTAGGGTAAAATCTTCATTGTGTGGATCTAGGTTAAACTCTTCCTTGTGTGGATCTAGGATAAACTCTTCATTGGGTGGATCTAGGTTAAACTCTTCATTGGGTGGATCTAGGTTAAACTCTTCATTGGGTGGATCTAGGTTAAACTCTTCATTGTGTGGATCTAGGATAAACTCTTCATTGTGTGGATCTAGGTTAAACTCTTCATTGGGTGGATCTAGGTTAAACTCTTCATTGGGTGGATCTAGGGTAAAATCTTCATTGGGTGGATCTAGGGTAAAATCTTCATTGTGTGGATCTAGGTTAAACTCTTCATTGTGTGGATCTAGGTTAAACTCTTCATTGGGTGGATCTAGGGTAAAATCTTCATTGGGTGGATCTAGGGTAAAATCTTCATTGTGTGGATCTAGGTTAAACTCTTCATTGTGTGGATCTAGGTTAAACTCTTCATTGGGTGGATCTAGGTTTAACTCTTCATTGTGTGAATCTAGGATAAACTCTTCATTGTGTGGATCTAGGTTAAACTCTTCATTGGGTGGATCTAGGTTAAACTCTTCATTGGGTGGATCTAGGGTAAAATCTTCATTGTGTGGATCTAGGTTAAACTCTTCATTGTGTGGATCTAGGTTAAACTCTTCATTGTGTGGATCTAGGTTAAACTCTTCATTGGGTGGATCTAGGGTATACTATTCATTGGCTAATTCAAAATGACACAATTTTTAGATTTTTCAGAATGTTTTTTTGAATTGTAAGATAGGCTTAGGTCATTATAAGAAAGTTTTTTTTATTGGGTGAATTAACTGGCCTCAAGTTTGCTATTGGAAATCTTGCCTCAGACATAGATTATGAGACAAAGAAAGTCCTTTAAAAGGACATAATGTCATGGGTTTGTACACTTAAATAGATGTCATGGTTTAATACTTTGATAACTCCTGTCTGCTATTCAAGTAGCCATCTCTTCATTTAGACATTTGAAAACATGTTGAAAATATTAGTTGATGAGTATGCCCTACACTAATCTAGCCAATGTAAACTTATCTCACTAGGGTGCTGTTGTGTACCAAACTCTGGATCTCATGCTTCAGATGTCCCATCGGGTACCTCTTGGAATGCTTGCATTTGCTCTAGATCAGGAACTCCTGTATATTAGAGTGAAAGCTGGCTGGCGTTATATACAGGTAAGTGTTTTTTATTGTTTTGCCTGCTTGTTTCAATTTTTTTGTTCAACTAAATGTTGGTAACTATTAGGATGATCTATTTATCAATAAAATATCAATCAATATAAATGTGTATATATGTTACGGCCAAAGCCCGAAGTCGGCCAGATAAGTGGCCAATATCACCTCACATTTGATCGGCCAAAGCCCGATCTGTTCTTGATTTCGGACCTTGGCCGGCCAGATCGCGAAATGGCCAGGGGCGATCGGCCAAAGCCCAATTAAGAAGGTCTTGAGGAGATTTCGAGTGTTTATATACCGTAATTATCACATTAGGCCTATATTGATTATTAATTATACTAAATTACATAATCAGTCAAAATAGTTTATTATATAGTCAATTATCAATCTATAATTTAAAAAAAAATAAAAAATCAGTCAAATTTGTTTATTATAGATTAGTAAATTATCAATCTTTAATTAAAATAAATTAAAAAATCAGTCAAATTAGTTTATTATAGATTAGTAAATTATCAATCTTTAATTAAAATAAATTAAAAAATCAGTCAAATTAGTTTATTATAGATTAGTAAATTATCAATCTTTAATTAAAATAAATTAAAAAATCAGTCAAATTAGTTTATTATAGATTAGTAAATTATCAATCTTTAATTAAAATAAATTAAAAAATCAGTCAAATTAGTTTATTATAGTAAATTTTCAATCTCTATCATCAGTTGTCTTACAATACTAAAATCCAAAAGGAAATAAGTGCGTACAGTCGTGTTTGGGGCGTTTTTAAAACAAAAAAGATCTACCCACATAATATAACATGGACCAATGAGAAAAGAGTGGGTGGACTTTAAAGTCACATGTCTGTCTCCGATCCCTTTGTCCAAACATTCCGGTCGCTTGTGGCTTCAAGGGTCCGTCAATGGGGTGGGGCTGGGAGGGAGTTTTCGCGGTCGTCGATGTGGGTAACGAGATCAATGGTGGCCCTGTCCTGTACAGTATTGACACTCCCTCTCTATCTATTATCGTAAAATTAAACACGCTCTTTGTCATTGCGACTGGCGGCCCCACCCATGTTTATACAACACATGAAACTATACTTAGACCGTGCGGACAATGGCTAGATAAAAATACGATCGCTCCTGCCTGACCTGACCACCTTTGTCGATTATCAAAAGTCAATCTTCTACTCACAGACACCATCCAGTCAATTTATGACGCTAATGGTGTTTTTATCCAGGTAGATAGTTTACTAAATCCTGTGATAATTAATTTCCTTGATAATTAGTGACCACTTCGGTAGGACTTTATCTGAAAAGCAGAAGATGAACAGAAAATTATCGTCACAGCGTATGTATCACTGTCCTTGCTACCCTATGCAAGCCGCCATCACACCTGTGCCGCCTACCGAACATTCTTGTATCAGCACATCGGACATTGGCCAGGGATTGCCAGCCACATCGCGAAGTGGCCGGCCAAAGTAGCGTAAACACTGGCAATTTCAAGCACATCGGACATTGGCCAAGCGCGTCGGCCAAAGTGCGATCTGGCCGGCCAGATCGCGATCTGGCCGCACTTCGGGCTTTGGCCGTAACATATATATGTATATTGCTTTAGGGTTTGGACGATAAAAGCCTTTTTTTTTGTAACATCCATAATGGTTCAACTTTAACGTTAACTGTAGGGCCATGTTTTAATTAGGTCAAGACAATCGAGTAGGGAGTTTTTTTTTTGTGTGTGTTATTCTTAAGATCTATGGACTTCAATAACATAACATAATAACATAATAACATAATGTTTGTATTATATGTTTGTACATTGGGGAAGAAAAAAAATTTGGACATAATTTTATTAGAGTGCTTTTAAAGGGTTTCACACTATTTGACAAAGGAAAAGAAGGAGTGTCAAATTTTGCTTGAAAATAAATGACATATTGAAAGATGATATATAAGAGAAATATTAATGAAAGTTGAATTTTCTGTTGTTGTTTTCATGAACAGCTTGGCTCAGTTGTCTCCATTCCAGAACATACAACAACTGTAAGTATTGTCAGTTTTCTCACTTATTGATTCACTGATTTCATAGTGATTGCTTTGTTTCAAATTCAATTTTCTTTCCATTCAAGCTTAAATAATAATTTTTTTATTGGATTTAGCTTTTTTTTAAAAATGTTTTACTGTTTTTTGTTTTACCTCTTTGTTTGTTTTTGAAATTAAATTTGTAGGTTTTCAATCATTGAGGCATGAGACAATATTGCATTTTGATTTTAAGTCATGACCTTGACATTCAAGATGGCACAAAGTGACACAAAACAAACCTTTAAAAAAAATAATTAAAAAGCACATAAATTTCTAGTCCTGTAAATAATGACTATAGCACCTGTAGTGAAGTTTCACTGTAGCCCAGATGTGGCACATTTTTTTTGGCATGAGACTTTGACAGTATTTTCTCTTCAAAAAAGCATTTCTGTATCTTGACTCTTTTTTTTCCACATTTACTAAACAAAAAGTTTAAAACATTGTGTAAAAAGACAAGAACTCTTTTTTATGATTAGCTATGAAAGTTAAGAGTTTTAGAAAAATGTACCATTAATAAATTGAATGATTTTAGCATAAAAAGACTTAAAACATAAGAATCACTTAATAATTTACTAAAAATATTTAGCGATTTGATTATTGCCTGACACCATCGTTGTCACATATGCTTTTCTTTTTTATAATGTACTGTAAAGACAGCTGTGACTTATGATTAGATCATCTCTTTCACTGTAGCAACACCGACATATCTTGCTACCAACTTGTACAAGTAGTTGTCTTATATATATATTTATATCACTGTCATATATTTTGTTGAAGCCTAATCTAAATGAAATCTATACCCGATTTCTTCTTGTTATATTGATCTCTTAATCACTTCATAATTTGATCTCTTAATCACTTCATAATTTGATCTCTTAATCACTTCATAATTTGATCTCTTAATCACTTCATAATTTGATCTCTTAATCACTTCATAATTTGATCTCTTAATCACTTCATAATTTGATCTCTTAATCACTTCATAATTTGGTCTCTTAATCACTTCATAATTTGATCTCTTAATCACTTCATAATTTGATCTCTTAATCACTTTATCACACACTTGTATACTTAAACTGTAACTCCCTGTTGAGCATTGAAAGAAATATCATGTTCAAAGGAGTTTTAAAAATACCAAAACATACTCTTTACACCCTGTTCTTGTTTCATTTCTATCAATCCTATCCTGTTTTATCCTTCAATCATGAAATCAATCAACTATTATGTACGCAAGTGAAAACAAAGCAAATTGACATCATATCTTTAGTATTAAAAAATATTAATGTCCATTTCAATTTAAACACTATCAGAAGCGGGTATAATTGATTGATATATCAAGATAAACTTTCTTCATTCATAACATACTATTTTATTGATTAAAATACAAAAATCACTTTTTTAAAATTTAGTTTTAACTTATGATATAATACATTTTTTTTTATCCTTTTCTCCACTCGGCTGTGGGGGGACTGTCACATCATCCATTGCATGCATAGAATCCTAGAGAAACTGAGATTGATCAAAATCAAACTGGTCGTGACCAGGGAACCCTGGCAGCTTCTGGGAATGGTGGTAGGGAATACACAGAAGATGAAAGGGAGAGACTGGAGAAAGAAATGTATCTGAGACAGTTAGAGGAGAGGAAGAAGAGGAGAGAGGAAGAGGAGAAAAGAAGGAGGCAACAGTTAGAGAGAGAGAGGGAATTGAGGAGGAGACAGCAGCAACAAGAGGAGAAGGCAAGACAGGAGGCGGAGAGAAGGAATAATTTGGCCACAGGAGAAGATGGAGAGAGTGAGAGACAACAAAGAGTTGAACAGCAACAGAGGGAAGAAGAAAGGAGGAGGCAAACTATTGAACATCAGAGGATTGAACAAGAAAGAAGAAGACAGGAACGAGAGAGGATTGAGCAGGAAAGACAAAAAGAAGAAGAAACGAGGCAAAAAGAGAAAGCTCTTCAAACTGAGAGGGAGAGAAAGTTGGAAGAAAGGAGAAAATTAGAAGAACACCAGAGAAGGCTTGTGGAGAGAGAGAAAGCAGAACAAGAAAGGAAGCAAAGAGAGGAAGAAAGACAAAGGTTATCAAAATTAAGAGAAGAGAGAGAGAAAGCAGAACAAGAAAGGAAGCAAAGAGAGGAAGAAAGACAAAGGTTATCAAAATTAAGAGAAGAGAGAGAGAAAGCCAACCAGGAGGCAATAGAGCGACGTAGACAACAACAACAGCAACTTCAAGGTTATGACATCACTGACCACATTTACCACATCAACCAAGGTGGCCAAGGAAACACCAGCAGCAGAAACCATAGTTCAACCAATGTCCGAGTAGTTGATAACACCAGCAGCAGAAACCATAGCTCAACCAATGTCCGAGTAGTTGATAAGAGGGTAATCAACTCCTACTTTCTTTCTTTTTTCATTTGCTTCCAGTCCAGCATTACTCACAGGTCTTCTGCCATGTAGAGAAACATAGGTCAAAAGCAGGCCAACTAAACTATTCTATATACATATATATTTATTTAGGCTACAAGCAGCCAAAACTAACTGTTGTTTGCCTATTGCTGTCAAAGGAACTTCTGTTTCCTGGTATTTGGGCTTAGCTACAACAAACTGCTTTCACGTAGATACATTTTTTTTTTATATCAGTGTATTGAGCAATTTTTTAATCTTTTTTCTGTGTGCCTAAACACATTATTTTTATGTGCACACCAAATCACATGCAGTCTTTGTAATAAATTATTTTTTAAATTGCTTTCAATCCTATTATTATTATATTAAAGCTTTACATTTTTATTTGTCCTTTTAAAAACAAATATAGCATGTGATTTGGCAAAAAGAAAACTGTTTACATTTATTTATATTTCAAAAAGAAACAAAGTAGAATTAAGTTATTAGAATATTAGAAAATCTTGTATTCACAGTATGTTAGTATCTCATTTATTGTCTTAGTAGATACTGTGTAGCAGTTATATTTTTAGAATTATATAGAACCTTTCATAAATCTTTGATTGAAAAGCAAAGGCTACATTTTTATAAGTCAACTGGATATAGAAAGGGTTATAACATGCTTGAGAAATTATCATTAAAGCTAAATATTGATAGATGTCTGACTGTGGGAATCAGCATGTATGTGAGGGAGAGAGGGATTTAATATTGTGGTTGCTTAAATTTGTACTACAATTTCTTATTACGAATAGTTATGACCAAATCAATTGATTCGTTTTGCATCAGTCCTTTTTATAATATAAAGAGATCATTATCCGAAAATTGGAATTTTATCTAAAATGCAACTTTAGTAGTGGTTTTATTATGAGCACAATGCTTCTTTATAACTGACATATATAAAATAATTTGCTTAGATAGAAATATATAACTTTTCATTTCTTTGTCTATTTAGTTTGAAAATATTTCTTACTCTAAGAAAGTTAATTATATGAAAGTTTTTGTTATTTCATTTTTGTGTTGTTGTTTTTTTCTACTATCCATATTACAATTGGTTGTGCTTTGGATCAGCATACGGTATATTTTAACAACCAGAGTAAAACCTAGTGGAGAACATTTAGTAACTTGATCAACTTAAACAAAGTTTCTCTGTATTATTATTTCTTATTTTGAAAAACAAAAACCTTGTTTTGTTAATCATCACTACAATTCCTTTCCTAAACACTATTTAATATTTGTTTTGTTTTCAAAACTTATATTTTTTAACATAAGCAAATATTCTTTGTAAAAAGCTAATATTTATAAAAAAAATTGAAATCCACATTTTTAAAAAGTCTGGAATTCAAAAATAAATTATTTCTACGTGCAAATTTTATTATTGTTTGAAAATTTTGACTTTGAAATGTTTCATTTTTTTAAGTCTATCTGAGAAATCTGTCTTTACTTCATTTCATTCAAAGATTTAAAAAAATTTTATATTTTAATATCAAAGTCAAAATTTAAAACAAGAATCATCACACAAACTAATGTAAAAGGGAACAAAAACATTTTTAAAATCTATTGCTGCTGCATATTTTATGAGCCCATTTCCATTTCAGTTGTCACCAAAGATTGTCAGTGTAAGTGTTGGGGTGGGAGAAAAACAAATGCATGAAATAAAAGTACAAATTCATAACCCATTTCCAAGGTCATCTTCAAGTGTATATATTCATTCATTTAACATAGCCACAGTGGGAAGATACCTTTTTTTCTAGCTTCAGACTAACGAACTCAAACCTTCAGATCTTTCTTGCCAGAATCTACTTACAAAATTTTTAAGCAAATTATTTAACAATTATAATAATTTTTTCTTACATTTTAAATTAAAATGTATTTCTAAATATTTTGTAATTACTAAAGAAGAATAAACAAAATTTCTAAGAGTTGTAAAAGAGACAAAACTATTGTAAACTTTTGCTGAAAAACTGAATTTTCTTTAAACAGTCATTTCTTTTCATTAAGGTTTATTTTTTTAAGTTTTAATTTGATAAAACTATTCTCACTACTTAAAATCATTGTTTCACCTGCTGGGATAAGAAGGTTTTAATCAAGTCTGAGGCTAGGGGAAAAAGAATGAAAGAAAACCTCTTTTGGATCCCTTTGATTCCCTGAATGTTGGAGTGTGTTTTATTGAACCATTTAATGTGTGTTTAGCTGTAACCACACAATTGATTGTTGTGCCTTCATGTTTTGGGGTCATATTTTAAACATATGACCTTTTTGTCACTGCTTCTAACAACAGCTTATTTTAACTTTAGTTTAGTATCTATTATCTGTAGTTTCACCCATTTGTTCAATTCTTAGTTTTTAAAATGCACTTAACACCAACCACATCCATAACTTTCAAACACAGCTTTTGTATTTTTATTTAAATATAGTTTGTAGAAAAATCAAGTATTGCATCTGGAAAATAATGTCATTATGACCAATTATTTAATTGAAATTTATAACAGTTACAAAAACTGAACAATTTTTTTAACCTTAATTATTAAACATTTTCATAAATCTATAGTTGTATAAATTAAATGAAAGCTTACTCCAGATGAACACTATCAATTCTTTATAGAAGGAGCATCTGAAACATATAAAGAAAATACACAATTGATTTGAAAGAAACTTGTCCAATAATTTTGATAAATGAGGATATTTTAACAATTGCACAAGTTAAATTTATTCTCCGAAAAATCTCCACTTAAAAACTGTTTGATTTGAATTCAGTAGAATAGTATACATAAAAAATTGGAGGCTGATTTCTTCATAATTATTTTCTTGTTGCATCTGGGTTTTTGTTAACCTGTCTTTTTTGTGTGTAGACTGTTGACACACAGTTTGACTGTGTTTGGATAATTTGGCTTTCTTTTGCCCCAGTTTCATTTGTTTCTAAACATCCAAATTATTTTGATTTCTAATCTAGAGTTGTTAGTTTAGTCAATATGTAGAAATCTAATATTAAAATGAATTAGTTAAATTAATAACTTAATTTGGAAATAAATGGATCAATTTATGATATTTTGTATTATATTGATGTTTATCCCAAAAGTCTTCAATAATTAAACAAATTACAGACCCTCTCTATGTGTCTTAATTGTCAAATGATTCTCATTTTCATTTCAACATTAGCAAATTTATTGAAAGCTCATTCATTTATTGAATGTACATAACATCATTGATACAGATTCAGTAAATCCTTTTAAATATAAACTTGTTAATGGATACTTAATGAGTTTAGTTCAGTTTACTTTTGAATGTTTATAATATAATCTCTCTATTTACATTTTCAGACCACCCCACTTCCACCAATTGA